>WWET01003400.1:111063-130925 GCA_011038615.1 Limnodynastes dumerilii
CCCCCTCATATACTATAATTACATTACTCCCCCCCCACATACTATAATTAAACATTACCTCCCCACACACACACATACTATAACCTCACATTACCCCCTCTCCCCCTCATACTTTAACCCCCAAAAAGCTTTTATAAGTCTCTTACCTGTTTTGTCACCCTCCATCCTCTGAGGCGCCTCTTCTTCTGCATGATGCTGACATCAGCGTCACGCAGCGTCGGCGGTACACAAACACAGTTCCCGGACCCTTGTGTCCAGGTTCTGTGTATGTGTTGCTATGGCAACACATACACAGTGCCCGGGTGCAGCGGTCTGGGCCCTGTGTATGTAACAATACAGTGCCCGGGAATAATATTATTCCTGGACATTGTATTGTCTCCGGAAGAAAAGGGGTCCTCTCCCGGGAGTCCGGGAGATCTCCCAGGATTCCGGGAGATTTCCCAGGATTCCGGGAGTCTCCCGGACATTTCAGGAGAGTCAGCAACCATGCAAAAACCACCCACCAATTTCAAGGCTTTTCTGCTGTGGTGGTCCTAACTGTTAACAGCGAGAGCCCCCATATTGTGTCATATATCATGTGTTTATAATTTGAGAGCTAGCTGACTTGGGGGTGTGGTTCGCCGCTCAGAACAGCCCTTTTTTTAACAGGGCTATTTTCGAGTCAGCACCCCGCTACAGACAGGTTCTGTAAAAGCAGATCCCTATTTCCCCAAACCCAACTCTTGTGCTATTTCTCTTCCTACTCTCCCCTTTCATTACCCTAACCTTAACCCTTCCTTTCCCCGCAGCCTAACGGTAACCTTTCCCTTTTCCAATCCATCCCCTCCCAGCAGCCTAATCCTAAGTCTCCTTTGCTCTGTTCCATTCCCCTCCCTGAAGTCTAACCCTAAGTCTGACTTCTAGGCTTCATCTCCTTCCCATAGCCTAACCCTAAGTCTCCCTTTCTCCCACCCATCCTCTCCCCACAGCCTAACCCTAAGGCTACCCTGCTACACTACATTCCCTCCCTGCACCCTAAGTGCACTAACCTGTCGGGAGCTGTTGGAATTGTCGGGTGCTTGGAGGGTTTGCGGTGTGAATTTCTAGTTTGTGACCTTTTCGCAATAGAGACAGACGTCAATTTGCTGTCAGTTGTGTGTATTCGATAATGCCTTTTTCGGAGTGGCGCACGCAACCAAGTAACTTCTGTCAAACAGAAGAACCCCTTGGCAGCTTCTGGTCCCTGACATCCTTTCAAACAGAGTTACACAAAATTGATGCATAAAAATTCTGGGGTAATTTACACTGAAACAAAAAAGAGAAATGCCCCAGATCGCTGATATTAAACCAGTGGTCGAAGTGGAATCTTCAAAGTGGCGGTATGGACATTTAGAAGTGGCGGTATGAAAATTATGAAATAATAGAAGTGAATGGAGATTTACAGGTTTTCAATTAAATCAGTGGGAGAAGTGATGGTATGGCATACCCCCGTATACCCTCTCACTTCGAGCCCTGTATTAAACAGAAGATAACCTATTCAGTTATCATTTACGTAGCAGGGAACACTTAGATGACTACTGCCATTCCGAATATTTTAATACTCTACAGTAGCTAAGTGGTTTTTGGGATTAGAGTGAATTCAAGATGTCTGTTGTGGGAGATTGGACTGCAGGATAATAGTTGTAATGTGTCTGCTGTAGCACAACAACTTCCCATGGATTTTGTCTCCAGCGAGGATGACTCTCTAACTCTCTGATATAGTATTGGTGTGATGGTAGGGGTGAAATGCTGGAATAACATCGCAGTAAAGGCCTTTTTCTGAATAGTCTGGAGCCCAATACAATTCTGAATATTTCAGATAGTGTGCACACTTTTTGCCAGACCATTAGTGCCAGCTAAAGGACATTTCTAGGTCCAGGATGATGATGATGGCTGAGATTTCACAAGTTCAGAAGTTGTTGCAAATATTTGAATTACTGAGATCACTTCACTAAAGGTTTAAAAATGTTGGTTATGATTTGTATATCACTGTATGGGAGAACTTGCCACAAATAACACTCCTACAACTGATTCTGTAACGTTCTAGGGAATTCCTGAACATTGAACCCACGTAGTTGTTCAAATTAAGGAAGAAGCAGATTAATTAAAATATATAAGTTGTGGTCTTACGTACGCTGTTTTAAGAATTGAGCTACTTTAGACCGCGCTTATGCAATCTACGTACAGAAATGGCACGTAGATAGCCTAAATAAGCTACTACGCATGCGCAGTAGCTCAATTTTTGAAATAACGTACGTAAGACAAAAACTATATAACTGTGAATCCGGACCTATATGATGACTATTATTTCCATTCTTTAGAGTTAGCGATGTGGTTTGCTAAACATTTATTAATTGAGTAAGATATATTACAGTCCCATGTAATCATCTGGGCTTTCCTAGATTTGAAACAACCGGTCTGAAGAGCTTATTTTTCGTTGTAAGTGTGGCTTAATTTTCATGTCAAACATCTCTATGCATACTGATTAATGATTTCCCTTTCAATGCAAATCTTTTCATTGCCTTGTTGCCAAGAAATAATTTTCTTACATTTCTCAACTTTGTATTTCTATCACCTGAATATGCACCAATGACCTATTTTATGTCTCTCTTGGCATTCTTACCAAAGCACTTAATGTGATAGCTTAGGTTGACCTTACTAAATGATTAATGCAGTGCTGGAGTTGATGACATAAATCTGTTTTAGTATGCGCTATGCACAGCTTCACATGCACTCTTGTTGGATACATTATTATCGAAATGTTGACATTGAACAGATTTTTTTCACAAATGTTATAAGTTGCAAATAATCTATTTCTAGAACTTTGGCAACATTAAGGCTAATTTAATTACCATTTCATTTAAAATACTTAAAAATTTGAAATATAAAAAACAAGAATAATTAAAAGAGAATTAAGATTTAATGAATGCATCAACTTAGTAAATCTATTTTCACATTTTGAGTATCAAATAACTGGGTGTGGGTCCTCGCAAAGAACTGCCCTTTTTCGATAGGGCCGTTCTCTCCCAGCCAGTTCTATCGATTGCTTATGCCTCCAAGAGTAACTTTTTGAAAAGTAACTTTCGGCTGTCTCTATTTCGCAAGGCGGACCATAGGACTGGAGACTGCAACCGCAAATAACCATCAAATCCACTGAACATGAGGGTCCGCGGCTTAAGCTGGCCACATACTAGAGTGATTATTGACCTAATTATACAGTTATTGGGAAATCAGACAGATCAGATGCTGTAGCATATAGCCAAGATGGATAAAATAGTTCTTAAACACTTGGGTTCCGTTATTAATAGCGTTTAGATTTCTTTTTTTTACTGATATCAGTCCCAAGCTATTGATATTTTGTAGTGCCTGGAGTATAAATAGCATGCAAACTAACCAATCACCAGATTGTCATTGATTTTGACTTCTTGTAAAGCTGACTCCATCTCCCTCTGTGTTCCACAACGCTGCTCTTTATTGCTGCTGGTGTGCAGAGCATGCGCTACTATGGATACTGGTATAATGTTGTTGCAGGGCAGCCCCTGTTTGTGTGGGGTTCAGGTGTTCCCCACCATTGTGATACCGTCAGTACTGCTTTCCCCTGCCTTATGGAATAAGCGATAAATGATACAATTGTGCAGAAGATTGAGCAGCAAGTAGTGTGTACCGGAAAATTTTACTTTTTATTGGCGCATTTCTGATGTGAGCCAGTGGTCAAAGTGGAAAAATGGGGTGTGGGTGTAGAACGGCCCAATTTCAAAAGTGCCATTTCCACTTAGCCAGTTGTGAACTGATCCACGGAGCACCGAGTGTTCGGTGCTCCGAAAAGTTAGTATAAATAGTCCCCCACTCCTCTCCCTAATTCTAAACATAACCCTCCCCTCTCACTACCCTAACCCTCCTGGCAGCCTGACCCTAACCCTCCCTTACTTGCAGTCTGACCCTAACCCACCATCTCCCGCAGCCTGACCCTAACCCTCTCTCCCCTGCAGCCTGACCCTAACCCTCCATTTCCTGCAGCCTGACCCTAACCTTCCCTACCTCGCACAGAGAGTGTACTCACCTGTCCCTTGGTCCGGAAATAGTAGCGGCGGAGTGATATCGTCTTTTCTGAAGGAGAATGGGTGAAGTATGCCGAATGGCATACTCACCCATTCTGAAAAAAAAAAATTGAAAATGGTAAGTATTCGAAAAAGGGACATCCGAAAAGGAACTTTCGGATGTCCCTTTTTCGAAAAGCAGATTTTCTGGCCGGAGAATGCAACCAGGAAAAATGTGGTTTAGGTAAGTGTTGGTATGAAAATATAGAAATAATAGCAGGGAATGGACATTTATAGCTTTTTAATCAAATCAGTGCTAGAAGTGATGATATGACATACCCCCATATACCCCGTCACAGCCCTGGTGTGAACGATAATCTCTCTAGTATGTGGCCTGCTTAACATCATCTTTTTAGGTTTAATGAAGTGGATTTTTTGCATGCTGCTTGAGCAAATTACGACCAATCTCTAAAAAGGAATGTTCCTAAATTTACGCACGCAAAGATAAGTAAGAACGATTCACAGATCCTAAAGAACCATATCCCTAGCTTCTTAGGAGTAAAGAACGCTCTTATCGCTAGGTGCTTATATATAGGAACGGCTTTGTTTCCCTAAGAATCATGCAAATATTTAGGAACTTTAATATACTCATGATTCACAGCTAAGCAAAGAAACACATTAGTTAATTCAGTTAAGAAGAAGATTGATTTTCTTAGGCTTTCTTTGTTTTGTATTTTAAAAAAGTAAAAAATTGCAAAATGCAAAAATGTAGAAAATTATTAAAATCATAAATAGTTATTGAAGGATTACTAAAGAACCATTAAGCTTTCAAAGCTGTTGTAACATAAATATCAAAATGATAAATTAGACATAAACAAAATTTGTATCTCAACGTTACACACAAACAATGCAAACAAGCTACACGGTAAAGTAAAAAAAATACTTATGTTTAAAAAATGTTTACAACAAACAATAAAATCACACACAACCGACAAATAAAGGTAAATAATGAGCACCTTTCAAATTTAAAGTCAAAAACAAAATGGTGACATAACAGCAGTTTTAAAATATAAGACTTTAACTGTTTCAATCAAAGCAAAACACATGCATTCATTATAATCACACAGAAGCTGTGTGTTGAACAAACAGAAAAGCATGAGGCTTTGGCTCTCTGTTAACCATGCGGATGTCAACTTGAGAATGGTAGGGGGCATTCTTATGTTCCCCTGCATATGTTACTCTGCTCAAGCTCTTCTTAACTGTGAATCATTCTTAAGTCTAGAAGAACATCCATACTGTACATTAGTAGACCGAATGCTGCTCATTTGCATTAAGAGTCTTGCCCCTCTAGCCACACATGCGGAAGTCATTAGGTTCCTAAGCATTAATCATTCCTAAGTAGCCGTTCTTATCTGTGAATCATTCTTACATGGTTTAAGTAATACTGGTAGTAGACTGTTCACCCACCCTAAACCAGATATATAACGTTATAAATAAATATATATATATATATATATATATATATATATGTATATATTCTGTAGACCCAATGACCCAGGAGCGCAGGCTAAAAAGGCATGTGACAGACCACAGAGACACATAGCTCACAAACCCTCATACAGTGATATCAGAAAACATACCTCTGACCCCCTCCCACTGAGAAATCAGGGACAAGTCTCAGATTTAATCGGGTTCAGGAGACCAAAATGAAGGGCACTATCTGTAAATTGAGAACAAAAACTTCACTTTGACTGCAATATAATGGAAAAACCTGAGGCCTTTCAGCCACTCTACTGTACATTATCACACTAATAAAACTGTCTCAAATTCCATTTTTACGCAGACTATTACTCATTCATGTTTATTTACCACAGACATTTCTAGAAAATTAGCAGAAAATGCATTTCCAGAGCACATTGCAAACAGTCACCATTTTCTTTTCATAAAGCTGGCAGTACAGTATGAGTTTTAGCACTGAATAAATTTGGGCCTACTTATAAGAAGGATCTCTATATAAAGGATGCTTTATATAGATAAGTACTACCTAAAAATATATCATATGTATTTTGTATTGTGTGGAGTTTTGTTGACAAGCAATATGTGTCAACATTATAAAAACACTCCAGAACTGTAGGGTTCTATGAAATATGAGAAACTCTCCTGCTCATTTCTTCTGATACTGAAAGTGCTTTCTGTTAATGGCTGTTGTGCCACTGATGAACTATGATAACCCTTTAGAATGGAAAATATTTTATTTTTAAGCAAGTCACATTATTATTATTAAAAGCATATTGAGTGAAGGCAGCATTGCCATTTCATTTGCTTTATAGCCTTCTGAGGAGATCTCAGCTGTTAACATAGTTATCCTGTTACAGGCTGCTACTAAATTGTATCACTAAATGAAATTAACATTCTTACCTGGAGACCCCATGGGCTGTTTCCACAGAAAGAAATCCCCAAAGGTGCTATTGTAGCTTATCTAGAGAGAGAGAAAACACGTTAAAGGGATAATGGTTATAATGCAGTGAAGGCAGCTGAACGCTCTGCTTGCACTTTCATTTTACACATGCATTATGTAGTGTAACACTGTCAGGGGGCGGGGGCACATTGCAGGAAAAGGCCAGTTCTGCTATTGTGAAAGAGATCTATGAGTTGGGGAAAACAAGGCAGCTTCATACAGTAAATACACACCCATCCTCCACCACACACTGCACAGGCCTGTGTACTCCCTGTCATTCTCACCTTGCTATCTATTGTAATGTCATGATGCAGGGCTTGGATATCTCAGGCTGTCTCCCTCTTTGTAGCTCTGTCTTTCTATACATTTACCTCAGCTTAGGATCGGCATCAGAAACTCCATGCTGAAGATAACTACTAAGTGATTAACTGCTCCTCTGAGAGCTTGGAAATTCCCAGCAATGCATGTATCACTATTAACTCCTTATAAATCCAAGGCCAGGGAGTGCTGCAAAACAGCTGGAGCACAGCACTCATAAACCAACAGGAAAAACAAGGGGGTTGGGGTGTCCTAAAAATGTACCTGGCATTTTTATACACCCTTCTTGCTATATTTCATGTTAAACAGATATTTGGCATTTACCATTACATCCAGTTGGCTTCTATATATACATTATTTGTAGGTTGCAGTAATGAGTTTGTCTCACTCTCATTATTTTTTTAAGACATACAGTGACATTATTTTAATTGAAAAAGTATATATATATATATATATATATATATATATACATACACAGAGACACACAAAACCAACAAAACCATAGCATAGTACGGTGGTGCCGCAAACACACCTGTAGTATAGAGTGCACAGTCAATGTGGTGCCAAGTAAAGTAATTATATAACAAAAGGTCACACGAATAGGTATAAAATATGCCTACATTAAAATGGGAATAAACAAGTATATCTGAGAATATATCTCACCACTCCGGCAAAAATCCCCAACACGTTTTGTCCCAGGATTTTACCCAGGGGACTTCATCAGGGAGTTTTACAGCAAAACACACACTCACATATAGCTACATATAACTGTGAGAGACACAATCTGCTAAAAAAAAATCAGGAAATCACATTGTATGATTTTTAAACAATTTATTTGTATATTCTTGTGGAGAATAAATATTTGGACAATCAAAAAGTTGAACTCAATATACTGTAATGTAATCTCGGTTGGCAATTACAGAGGTCAAACGTTTCCTATAGATCTTGACCAGGTTTGCACACACTGTAGCAGGTATTTTGGCCCACTCTTCCATGCAGATCTTTTGTAGACCTCTCTCATCTTTTTAAGTGGGACAACTTGCACAAACGGTGGCTGTCCAAATATTTTTTACCCCACTTTATATATATATAATTATCTAAAATTTTATTTAATACATTAACAATATAGCTGAGAGAACTCGAAATCCAGATATTTAAACAGCAAAGAAATTGTAATGTATTCAGCAGATGCACTTTCTATGTAGCAACCTATATATCTAACAAGCAAGCTCTGATACATAACAAACTCACCAGGTTGTAAGTTGGTATAAAGTGTGAAAAAGTAATTGGCTATAAGGTAAACATAACAAATTGTTAGGTAAAAAGTAGTTGATCCAACCATAAAACCAGTGGAATGAGAACGTGCTACATAATAAACTAAGTGTTACTATTTTCTACCATTGGTGGTGTTCCACTTCCTGATTAATTGCAGACTATAGCAGTTAATTACCTCTCACACCAGGGAAAGCTTGTTGGGGGCTGTAAAATGAACATTACCTCTGTCTCAGTCTGATAGACCTCTACAGCAGTACAAAAGTATTGTGTTTCATTACAAAAGCAGTTTTTGCTAACGAATGCCCTTTCTCCATTTAAATATATTGGGGGAAATTATTAGAATCTATGCATTTTGTAAAATATACTAAAGCCAAATGAGTACTATTTTAGGCTAAAAAAAAACTTCAAGGGGCAGTATGTTGGAAATAGAAAATAGGGAGTTGTGCATTTTCAATCTCTTCACCATGGTCATTTTCAGTAAAAAATCTGATGACCACAAACCATTAGGGTCAGTTCCGAAGATGACAAAACAGACATTTGAAATACAGTTGAACAAAATAATTTTTGGAAATAAATCAGTGGGTATCTGCATATCTTGGCTTGTAATCGTGTGTAATTGCGTATATTGAAATAAAAACACTCTAAAGGTCCGGGCTGATTGATTGCCGAGGGCATGTCAGGTATATGCATATAGGAAATCTCATGTCTATTTATATGCACATATATCCTCTCACGGAGAACATGATCGAATTTCTAAACAAAAATGTTAACAATTATTAATGGTGGTGTTCACAAAATTATATTAGTTATCCAGATTTTGTCAGGATAACCAATTTATGGGCTTAAAAAAAAATTGGTGTGGTTTTACCTTAAAAGTTAGGAACTTTAGTTTTAGTTTTAGGATATTTAGGTCATTCATTTTTTAAGCCATGTTTTAATGTTTTCTGCCATTCCACTTTTCCAGTTATGGTGACAATCATATAGCTGACTCTGTAAGATCATAACCTCCAACATTTCATGGCTAAAAATGATACCGTTGATCACCATTTCCTACCTTTTTACATTATAATAGTTGTAACCTATAAAAATGTTAAAAAGAAGTTCCACCTCCTGAAATAAATGAGCAACATTTATTGTACTTTACTTTATTTTACTTTTACAGAACACAGTGTAAATGCTAGCTTAAAATAAATAAGAGAACAAATCCATCAAGTTGCTTACAAGGAGAAATAAATCAGTAAGACTTAAGTAACTCAAGAACTAACAAAACAACATAGGAACAAATCCACACAGGGAGAAACTAACTCAAGGCCTCAAAGCCATCATACTGAAGAAATGCAAATAAGGGACACAATAACAGACACAGGAAACATTTATAAAAACCGCAGAGTAGATTTACCATTCCCTATGTCTGAGCCTTACACTATCTCTCCAGGCTGCTGGGCTGAGTCTCCTCTCCAGTCTTCCCTTCACTTCATGCTGCTCAACTTTCTCATGCATTTTTCATTCCCCTGGTGGGTGGTGCTATAACATGACGAGCCCTAATTGGCTCACTAATCCACCCATAATCTTCAGGACTTCCTTCTGCAAGTGGGGCTATGATGTGGCAAGCACTGATTGGCTTGCCAGTGTTCCCACATTCATATAGCCCTGCAGTGAGTCCAGATCTGCATTGGCTGGAATCTGTAGATTACTGGTACAAGTTAGTAAAACCCTTTTGGCTGATACAGACCGTTAACATTTTAGGTTCAGTTGGAGGATATGTAAGATTACCTGAATCATTGGTCAATAGTTATTAAAATAGAAAAGTTATATTGTTATTGACCCTGTCAGATAGAGTAAAGTCAGTTAGTTAAACTGGTATAAACCTGTCTGTCATTTAATGCCATCAGGTTAACTGTTGACATTATGATATTCTGCGTTTCACATCACACCCGTCCTTTTTATGCAGACCCGCAAACCCACAAAAATGTATAAGCTGTTTTGATGTAGCTCCAAATATGTAAAGAATGTGCAACTCATACTATACTATATGTTAAGCAGACAAATTGCTGCATTTACACATATAGAAAGATTTAACATACTTGTATGTGTTACGGTTTGGGACAGAGTTTTCCTGCCATATAATTAAAAAAATTATAGTTAGTAAATGACTTCTTTCATTTTTTTATTTATCTATATATTCCGGGACTTTGGAACAGGTGTAATATGTTATCATGAATTTCAGAGTGGTGACAATTAATCTGCTGGCAATATAATGCCGATTTAGCAATCTTCCGAAGACGAGAGCGGGGACAGAGGGGAAAAGAGAGTGGACGGGAGCAGGAGTGGGGACGAGGTGAGGAATACTTTTTTTTTTTTGTTTTAATATTGTTTTTAAATGTTTTTGCCAATGGTGACGACTGTGTCATTGTTGAATGTGTTATTGCCATCGTAGCAACCAGAATCAAATAAAACTTTTGGTAAATATTGTTTCAGGAGAGTTAAGTTTTTGCATTTTAAACAGGATCACAAAAAAAGAAATTAGGCAAATTGTTTAAAATGACTGATTCAATTCAACATTTACATTTAAGAAAATAATTTAGCTTTTTTTTTAACATTTAAATGTTTTGTTTTGTTCAGTACATAAAAAAATATTTTTAAACATGTTGAACGTTCAACAGCAATCACGATGCCACATAGTGCAGTAGAAAAGCAGACAGGCCAATAAAATACAAATCTTTGATCTATGTGGTTACATTTTTTTTTTTTTATTTACAGAAAAGGAGCAAGTTTCAAATCTGCCAGAGGTGAGTTTCTGTCTGCAGGGCATTTCTACACTTCCTAAATTTTTACCAAATGGCAATCCTGGGAATCCAAATAAACATGTCTAAGGCTAATAAAACGCGTTTTCTAGTGATGTAGTTATGTAAGTTGTTATTTAAAGCACATAAAAGCTTTATGCTAAGGAAAGACTTTGTTACTTTCAAGGCAATAAAAAAAAAATCTGTGAGTTACAAAATAAAATAAGAATATGACTAAAGATTTTTTATTTTATCATTGTAACTTGGTATCTTTCAATGACTGTTTGTATTTGATCTATGATCTCTAACTTTCCCTATAAGCAATTGTTTTTCAACATATGCCTTCAAAGCAACGTGCCAGTATGCCACATTTTATAGCCTATTGCAGTTTGCAAATCATAAGGACCAACTTAAGCAGTTTGTAGAAAATACAGCTCTGTTAGTAGGAAACCTGAGTGGGTTGAAGTGAGGCTCCCTGTGGAGTTAACTTGGCAGAGTTTAAAATCCTGGCTCAGCCCAATATTAAATGTGAGTCATCCGTTTACTGACACAGCGGGACCACACTTTGTACTTCTTATTGTGAGCCACTCAGCAAAATGCAGAGATAGCCTTTACAATTAAACAAAATCCTTGTTAAAAAGAATAAAAAGATGTTTTTGCTCATTATTGGGTTGTTTTGCTTACCAATGAACATCAGAGCCAGCATTGTTTCATGTGCCGTATAACGGATGATGATACAACGATGGAACAGAACATTTCATTCCACAAAGTAGTTTATTAGTTTTGCACAACAGCTTTCTCTTTCTCCCTGGACGAACATCTAAAACCTTAAAGAGAAAATTAACTAATAGTAATGGTAAGCTGCTTAAAATGAGAGGACTGCCTATGTGTATTGATTTATCTAAGGGTTCATTGCCTGTCTCCAGGTCAGCAGATTCATCACTTCAAATGATTATGTAACCAGCTAAGAACTGATAAGGAAAAAATAGCACCAATTTATGAAAGTTGCATAAAATGTATATAACTTGAGTCATTGCCCCAAAATTAAGCAGCTGTACATCAGGACGTTACATACCTGGTGCCTTCAAGTAAAAGGTAAACCATGTAAATAACTATCTCTCCTTGGATACAGCATCAACAGGAGTATACAAGATCTACCCATGACCAGAATGTGCAGTTTGTTTACCATCTCTGTACACTTTAATTCCATGGCCATATAAAGTCTGGAATGGTCTGATGGCTAGTACAAGGGATGACTTAAGGCCTGCATGGGCATGGGGCTGAAAGGGCCTTTTGGAATGGGCATGACCAGCCATGCATTAGTGTTGCTTCCTGAAGGCTCACGAGGCACATCTGTGCTCCACAATGGATGATGGGAGGAGCTGCTGCAACAGAGCATCTACAGTGGCTCCACAATTGGCCATTTTACATATTAATGACACCAAAGATCTGCTAAGTAGGAGAGAAGTGACTGAGGTGCATGGGGAAACACGAGTGCAGCAGTTGGAAGCCATACAGCCAGCTGGATGACCGGTCATCATATTAATGGGATTTCTTGATGGGCATATTTTCAGTTGTAGGCCTGGGGCTGTAGTCTCATCCACACCATTGTGAATATGGCCCTGGCTAGTACTAGTATTAGTTCCAATGAGCATGGTCTTCCTCCATGGTGTTCTTCTCTTTCCAGTGCCACTCATAAACCCATGTTCTCTCCAATTAGTGATTCTGATCCTGTCTTCTGTGCCTATCCACCAGAGCAAAGGCTCAGATTACACAGGCTTGCTTCCCACTTCTATCTCCTATGTTGTTCCGCTAATCCATAGTTAGAGCTTCTACCACATCTTGCACTTCTTTGCTGCTTAGTTTGTCTGTTTGTTACTGTGCTTGGTACCATGGTGTCTCTTGTTTTATCCTGAATTGTTGTGCACTGATTTACTGTGTGCTGTCGTTACAATGGTTTGGACCCTTGATATATTATTCTACTAAAGGAAGCATAACACCTAGAACCCACAGATCCAGAATGAAATATGTCCAGACATCCATGCATTTGACTTTTAATCACTTGCACAGATTGACTTCTGAAAGCCAGGGACCCAGCCGGTAGTCCCGGCTGTTCCCCCTTATAGTGGCCCTGAACATACAAAAAGTTCCAGAAGTACAGAAGTCTGAATTGTAATGCAAAAGATATGTGACTGTTCTTCATAATGGACTTGTGAGATCACATGGATCTGATAGGGTTTAATATCTAATGCCTGTATCTACCAGGAGCTAAATGTTTTATGAAGGCACCTGTGTGACAACTTCAGTTGATGAGATATACTGATACACACACAATGGAAGTTGCTCAGATCAATTTATAGGTAAATGTAAACAGGTGCATGAAAGGCCCAGGGTAATCTGCTAGCAACAGAAACACAGGGAAGGAAATGCCACAGCAACACTGCCATAAACCAGTAACAGACTATACCATCTATCTGTAAAATACTGATACACACCTTTTAAAACCGGTGATATCCCTATATTGAAATCTGTATGGTATGATTACATTTGTCTGATATTGGTATTCAAAAGACCATACAGTATATAAATGGTCTTATAGATTCAATTATTAAAATAATTTGAAACAAAAAAAACATGAATTATCAATCATTTCTATACAATGCTTATACATTTCCTGTCCATACAGGACAGGAAATGGGACATCATTTCCTGTCCCAGTGGATCTACACTATGTACCTCTGATCCACAAATGAATACCCTACTATTCATTTTGAGTAAAGTCAATTGACACAAAAATATGTCTTTGGATTCATAAATAAAATGATTCTGAGAAAACATATGCCACAGGGAGAAGCTTAACTCCACACACATATAAGGGACCAGGGCACCAACACAGCTTTATCAAGGAAAATAACAGCAGCTGGTTATTTAGGTTACAGGTACCTGGTATAATGCACACATGGAAGTTTAAAAAATAACTTTTTTGGGTAAAATTCTTGGGAACTTTCACAAGTTTATTTTTTTTTTTAAATAAAAATTTGACATCCTTCATAGCCCACTGTTAGTACAAACAACCATAAAATAAAAATTTGAATGAAAATAATTTCTCAAATTGGCTACCACCCAAACCCAAAGCATGCTATAAATGTCATAAATCAATCTGTTTGATGTTCAATTTTATTGCCCGTTGTGTTTTTAAAATATCATCTAGTGTTAATAATAATAATATATTTTCCATTACTTAATTTATAAATTGTGAGTCTACCTATATTATCTATGTATTGCAGTGTCCTGGAACACAACAGTACTTAGGACTTACAATAGGTCATTAAAAACGTGATATATGGAACAAGCTGAATATTAGAATAGGCCAAGTCACCCACAACGTATCCCATCACTGAAAAGATAAACATAATTGTGATCTAAAATGTTTAAAGATTACCAGTGTAAAACAGGTTATAATTAATGTGAGCGATGAATAACACAGACATTGATATCATTTGTATAAATTATATATGATTTGCATTGGTACAAACGAAGTGTAAATTTTTATGAAATTGTATTGTGAATTATGTTAAATGAAATGATTGACATCTATGGGGAAACTCTTGAAAAATATGCCAGCATACTAGGGTTCATTCTTCAGCTGTCATTGATCAGCTAATTATAGAAAGCTATAAAATTCCCCATTGAACTATCCAAATGATATAAGGCTTCAAAAAAAATGTATACCAGAACAAAATGCGTCAGCTGTGTGATTTCAATATATAGCTTTTAAAACTCTCTGCAGCTGCGTATAGACAAAGAAAACCAATATCTGCATTTTCTGATTTGTGGACCTTTAAAGAAGTCAATTGTTGGATGGATTTCATTCTACTTTTATGTGAAGGTGGCCACCTCTTGTGAAACATCTACTTTTAGGACACAGAATATTTAACTGAATGCAAGGTACACTGACCCTGCGGTTACCTGTGTAGGGGATCTACAGAGAATCTTGTAACACCTGGCGTCTGGGACTCGAATATTGGGCTCCTAACTGTGGACCATAGACTGGTATTGTTTATATTTTAATATCTTCACTATATCTACATTTGACTAAAGACTTTCCACAAATAACCAAAGGCAGACAGATAATCATATAGGAGAAAAGAGAACATATAATATAGCCGTATACTGTATATGATTTTTAAACTTGTTTTATATATGTGATTTATATATTTCTACATAGCGCTGGTACAAGTTTTCTTTTTTTAAACCTTCATTTTAGGTTTACTTAATCTAGTTTTAAGGTCTTAATTACACTAGCGTTTGAAATAAGATTGTCTTTATAGGAGAAAACCCCTTTCTATTACAGTCTAACCAGAATCATTATAGGTTTCCACTGAGTTTAACCAATATATTGTAGCTAATATGCTGTAAGATTAACAAAGCTGTAAAATGAGATCATTAGGACCATTAGAACAATTTTTGTTTTGTGTGTGGTTGTTTTTTAAATAACAAGGTTAATTTCCGACTAAGCAAACAAAAAATTTCCAACTATGGCCTGGATTCTCACTTGCAAATTTTTCTTGATACGAGCGTAGTTTTAGGTGCAGAGCTACTATGAATGCGTAGTAACTCTTCTACACTATCAACGTAACTTAAGGGGGCAGATTGAGGCTGGCAATAAGGGGGCAAATGGAGGCTTGTATTGAGGGGGCAAATGGAGGCTGGCATTAAGGGGGGCAAATAGAGGCTGGCAATAAGGGGGCAGGAGGATGCTGGCAATAAGGGGGCAGGTGGAGGCTGGCAATAAGGGGGAAGATGGAGGCTGGCATTTGGGAGCAGACATGGAGGCTGGCACTGACAATAGGGGTCAGACATTGAGGCTGGCACTGGCAATAGTGGGCAGATGGAGGCTGGCACTGGCAATACGGGGCAAAGGGAGGCTGGCAATAGGGGGCAGATGGAGGCTGGCTCTGGCAATAGGGGGCAGATGGAGGCTGACTCTGGCAATAGGGGGCAGACATGGAGGCTGGCAATAATAATAAGGGGCAGACATATGGCGGCTGGACATATAAACAGGGGCAGACATAAGGAGGCTGGACATATAATAAGGGGCAGACATATGGAGGCTGGACATATAATAAGAGGCAGTCATGGAGGCTGGCCATAGTACAGGGCAGACATGGAGGCTGGCTATAATAACAAGGGGCAGACATGGAGGCTGGCCATAATAAGGGGCAAACATGGAGGCTGGCCATAATAAGGGGCAAACATGGAAGCTGGACAAATAATAAAGGGGCAGATATGGAGGCTGGACGTTTAAACGGGCCGACATATGAAAGCTGGACAAATAATAAGGGGCAGACATATGGATGGCTAAATTATTAAAAGAGGCATGCACTAGACTCGCTATCTGGGCATGCAAGACACACCCACTTTCCCCAGGCACGCCCACTGGGCAGTACAAGACACACCCCTTCTGCCAGGCCGCAAACATTTGTCCCTCTTTACAATTCTCAAATGTTGGGTGGTATGCCTAAAACTACGCTCGTATCAAGAAAAATTTGCAAGTGAGAATCCAGGCCTATCTTTTTACATTTCGTTTACTTGTAAAAGCCACATATATTTTAATTACACTTAACCATGCAACATCTGATTTTTCCGATATACTATATAGCATTTTATGAAAAGTTAAGACTTATGAAACACCTCTGAGTGGGATTTATTGTTTAATGGCTTAGAAAATCTTTGCCTTTGTTTGGTGTGTGGAGTGCATTAATACAGACCCTGTTACAGGACAGTTTCCCATGGTCCTGAAAAGTGGCAAGATAAAACAGAGCTCATCTGCTGGGTTTGATAGTATCTATATCTATATTTAGTGCTCTCCTGGTAAATGTTTTCTGCTCTGACAATAAACAGTAATTTACATGTCATGTTTTCATCTTTCAAATAGGATTTGCTAAATATCTGATCATAAGAATCTCATTGCAGTCTTCTGAGTCATATTAACAACAGCCTGTCTGCATGGGAAAGATACAAATTATAACGTGCTCAAAGTATGGCACTTGAATAGGTTACTGTGTTCTATTATGGAATGATCTAAATATTCATATTGTTACCATGTTTCCCTTTTCCCTGTAATACTTAGTTTGTACATTAGCATTTTTGCATGTTTAAAACCCAATTTACACAAGATATACTGTAACCTTTAGCACTCTTCCCACATTACTACCTCCCTCCACTCCTGACTTCAAAACTACTCTTGAACTGCTTCCACCTATGGGCCTCTTTCATCAACCTACCTGACTCTCCCTAATGTTTAGCTGCTCTAACCCCTCACATCCACAGCTTCTCTTTCATCTGTTTCCTAAATTTACTCTTACCCCATTGTTACCTCCCCCCATCCCCTCTACAATTTCAAGGGCAACATGTTCATCTTCCTTGTACAACTTTCTTGTCTCTTCTTGATTGCTGATTCATCAATTGCTACATGCTTGTATTGCAAGTGTCTGACCAAGCATTAACATTGTAATTTCCTTTAATTTGTATCCACCATAATTAATGTCTTTTGTCTTTTACACCTGTAGGTTGATAACATAGGACCGGATCCAGACCACTGCACGCGTTCCGTATGTGCAGGAGTCTGTCCGTCTGACAGAGAGAGAGGAGTCACTCCTCTCTCTCCTGTGGGCTATATGGCAGCTTACGCTGCCATAAGCCTGCCTTAACTAAAGCGTGCGGATCAGCGCTCCATACAACTGCTGATCCGCAAGTGTGGGAGCCCCCTCCCATACTGTACAATTACCATGCTTTCCCCCGCCCACTTTAGCGGGCAGAGGGGAAGCTCAGCCCATTACTTCTTAAATGGCATTGTCCTTAACCAAGTAAAAAAAATTGCGTGTGGTTAATCAGGGAAAATTGCAAATCTTATCTAGAGCACCTGGACATAAACATGATAGAAAGAAATATTAAAAAATGTTTAATATTTCTATCATATTTATTTCCAGGTGCTCTAGATAGGATTTGCCACTTACCCACACGCAATCCCTGATTGGTCAGCAACCACTTTTTTAGGACACACCTGACCGAACATCATCACCCTTGACAAAGCCCCGCAAAGGGGCGAAACGCGCGTCGGGAGTACAGAGTTCGAACCACCGCGTCTCACATCTCCCACAGTGCACCGGAGTCCCTCAGCTGTGATCGTTCTCCTCGTTTCTCTTTTTTTTTCTTTTGCAGCTCCCCAGGATACGCCGCCACAACCCAAAAGGCAGGGTAGGGTAAGGATACTTGCAGGGAAATGGAAGCACAGCCATGAGGCTGTTAGTATGTTCTCCATTTGGGCCTCCTGTTGTTATTTTCTTAGGTAGTGGGCAGTGTTTTCTTGGGCCTGTGCTGCTTGACACTTAATGTTTGTTCAGTGTTGTATCATTGTATTTTACATTCCCCCTTTTTTTGTGGAAACAATCCCTGGCATTAGTCATGTTTATTCCCACGTATCTTAGATATGATAAAAACATTTTAATATAGAAATAATAAAATGATGAGTTTTAACTAAGCCAATTGTTGTCTGTATGAAGTTATATTGTAGTGTGCGCTCATTTAATTCTCCTATAGTTTTGTAACGATTGTTACAAATCCCCTTTTTGTGCTTGCCTGTTGTGGTAAACTGGACAAGCTGCACTGTGGATTTGTCATTGTAACAAAGGATCAAATCCAGACTAAGTAAATGTGGGCATATTAGGAGCACATATGGACACTCAAGGCTTCCTGCATGAATCTATATACTCAGGATGGGAAGAGGTGGGTTGTGTACCGCCAGTATGTAATGTGGTGGGGGTGATGGGGGGATTTAAATTGTACAGTAAGGAATGGGTTTAGCCCTTACATACAATTTAATGTAGGGGCCGACCTGCAATCATATAATCATGTTACACAGCAGCAGAGTTTTTGGTCTGGTCCAGTGACCTAAAATGGGCATTGACATTCAGAATTAAACTAGCATTAAACTATATGTATAAAATCATTATAATAACGTATGTATATATCCCCATATTTACACATTATGGACTATATTCAGATTTAATAAAGTCTGCAGACTTACGTACACTACCATTATATCCACAATGGAGCGCAGCACACTGATGGTAGGAGATACGCATGGGGGGGGGGCCAAGCTCTTACGTACAATACAGTATTCCGCACGGAAGAGTCTCAAATATCCGTGATCTAATGCTACTGTAGCCTCCTTGCTAGCTTTTATTTTAGATCAATACACTAATGTTATCATTGTTGAGTAGAAACAAACTGCAACAAATGGAATAGTCCCCAGAGGTAGATAATGCAGACAACCTACAAGAACATGTCACCACTCAGTGTGACCCTAAACACATATTACTCAGTGACAGAAGAATGCACATGTCACACTAAATAAAGCTATTCAAAACACTACTACTAGCTTTCCATCATCAGCTGCCTGCCCTCCTCCCCCTCCCCCCTTCCCCCTGCCCTCCGCTCAGTAACTTACACACAGGAGTAGTTTGTAATTGAATACATAACACGCAATCAGAAAATGCTTGAATGCATGAAATAAACTGGGGGTTACATTTCTCTTTTGTATGTATTGTATAAAGAGAGACTTTACATCTTTTTTATTTTATATCGTAGAAAAGTAAAAAAAAAAGTCATAATTTCTTCAAAAAACATAGGACCGGATTAAAACATACACAAATTGTTTGTTTTGCGCACCTTGCGAGCATTTTGTCCTTCAGATCCAGACTTCCATAATAGAAGTGTTTTCAATGGCGGGGCGGGATGCAATGTGTGACACCTACGCAAGGTGGGAGGAGAGAGATATGGTAATTGTACAGTATGGGCTTGGTTAAGCCTTTATGTACTATCCAGATTTACACCCCATTTTATATCTGCCATAAAGTCCACATGAGGGGAGTGACGGGGGGGAGTTCTGGAGGGCAGACCCCCCGTACG
>WWET01003400.1:139080-155316 GCA_011038615.1 Limnodynastes dumerilii
TGTCGTCCAGCCGACCGGAAGCTGTCATACTGGGCATGCGCAGTGCGAATTTTCGTACGAAAATACGCAAAAAACGGTCGTACGCTCGCTCGAAATCGGCCAATTTCGTAGCTCTGGATCAGGCCCCTTGTGCTGCACCTCTTGTGTCCAAGACCTTCAATCATAACCACAAACTTCTCAAACTTTTCTTTAACTGGCATGGCGCAGCATGGTAAGTACTCCAGCATCATTGACACCATAGTGTGGTCAATTAACGTTGATGGATGGAAGCCACATAGACAGAAAACGTTGGGCAAGATCCTAAACTACGTATGCAAGCGATTTTACGCTAGCCACATGGCAAATGTTACGCCACATAACTCCTAACATACATACCATCAGCGTAACTACGAATGAAGGGGCATCAATATGGCATTCGTAATTACGCTTTGGAGGCGGAGGAAGGCATTTAAATTGGAGAGTATGGGCTGGGTTTGGCCGTCACCTACATATATCCATTACGTACGTCTAAGTACTTACGCTAGGAAAAGTTGAGGTAGCGTTTGGGCAGTGTAAAACGGTACATATGAGTGGGGGGGAGTGCATAGAAATGACGCTAGAGTAAATACGGCTACGTGACCTAGCGTAACTAGCTCGTAGGTCTGGATTTACCCCAATGTCTCAAAAGTTCCAAAATACATTTTCAGCAAGTTAAGCGAATGGTCAATGGTAAAAATAGCTTTCTTGTTGTTTTTCTTAATGATGGCTTTTTCCCCTTTAAAGAGAATAATCCTAGAAACCCTTTTTTTACTTCACATATCTGATCGCTTCAGACATCCGGTCAGTATGTGATATGTTGGGTGTGGTGTCGAACCTGATCCTAAAGTGCTTGGCAGACTTACGTTCCCTTTATGTTTCAATGCGTAGCGTGTTTACACTTTCGTAATTACTATGGGCTCCCCTTGGTTGTATGAATTTTTGCCGTTTTACGTTTTCCAAACCTTACCTTAACTTTTACAAGCGTAATGGCTGCACGTACTTATGCGCCTAAGCACGCCCATACTGTACGATTTAAATGCCTCACCCCGCCTCTGAAGCGTAATTATGGTTGACGTATGTCTGGCCCGCCCCTTCGTCCGTAGTTACGCTGTTGATCGTAGGATCGTAAGTACGTTCACAGTTTCGGGATGTAACATCTGCCACGTGCATGCGCATAACATGCAAAACAGCATTTTTACGACTCCCGCTACTGTAAACACGCTAGTGGTCGTAGCTCTGGATCTGTCCCTATGTCCATAACAAGAATCTCCTTCACATGATTTGCAAGGGTACTTATAAATTCACTCTGAGTTTTTGGTGCAACATAAGAGAATGATACTTTTTTTTACATGTGCTCTGCTTTAATCTCATTGGGGCAGATCCAGAACTACGCATTTCCGTGAATTTACGTGTGGCGGAGACGTAAATTCGCAGATTTGTACGCACTGCGCATGCGCACCGCAGAAAATACGCACATTCACGTAGCGTATTTTCAAACGTAAGGGTAATTCACGTATTGCAAACGTAAATACTTACGTGTGGGCGTTCCAAATTTACGTTAGTGACCAATACGTGCGTTTTACGTGAAGTAGGCGGGGGGTGGTATTTAAAGTGTACAGTATGGGCGTGCTAAGCTGCGTACGTTCGCGTAGTCTGTACGCCCGTTAGCGGACGTATGCTGTTACGTTAGGGAAAGTTAAGGTAGGGTTTGGGTAGGGTATTTTCACAAAATACGTCCGTGCAAGGGGTGTGCCGAGGGTAGCGTAGCGAATTTACGTGTGTGAAAATACGCTACGCTAATACACGTACGGCAAACGTTGTTCTGGATCTACCCCATTAAGTGCACATTCAGCACTGGATCATATTCTGAAAGCATCTCAATCATTTCAATTCCCTTTATTTAATGAAGATTCATCTTCCCTGTGGCCATGGAATGCCAGATTCTGCTTGGCAAGAAACAATGTGATACTGTATGATGCAATCTCTGTAAGATGTCCCTCCACTACTTCTTCTACAGCTCCATCAAAGCAATAGCTTTGACGTCAATGGTTTTGTGAAGCTTAAGTCCTGCTTCCAATGATTTCAGTTTTTCAAAGCAACGCAGACGCTCTTGGATGTCTCTTGGTTATGTACTTTCGGGCTTCGTTTTCGGGCTTGCCACCACGTCTGATACCCAGTCACTAATTTAGCAAACACGACGGCAAATGGTAGCAGCTAAACAATATAATTAATATTCTCAGCATTTGGCATCAACTTGTAAAACCTCTCTTTTGAACTCTGCCACACATCTCCCTCTGCTTTTGCATCTTGCTGAAACACTGAATGGCCCATCTTTGTTCTGGAAAGAAGCACTTCCCTTTTTGATTATTTCAACCCAAAAATGACCTGGAACTGGTATCTCCCAGAAAGAAACATAAGATAAAATTTGCTAAATTATTCTCTTTCTCTATCATGGCTAGAATCATTTTCAGCACTCTCTTCAGCTTCAAATTCTCCCTTCTTCTCCTTTCAATTATTTCCCTGCCCCCATGTATCACAATTTACTTCACTGCCATAAATAACCACCTCTCCTTACGCTGCATGTTCCTTACATTAAACTCTCTATGGGCCTGATCCAGACCTATGCCCGCCGTCGCTAGGATGGCGGGTGTAAGCGTAAGATCGGCTTTTCAGCTGATCTGCGCATGCGCCGGGCAGATGTTGGATGGGGTGTCCGTAGCAGCGCTGTAGGGACGCTGGAGGGGACGTCCCCCAGCGTCCCTATGTTCAGGTTAGTGTAGGTGGGCGGGGGGAGGTAGTTTAATGAGGGAGGGCGAGCTAGGCGGCCATACGCTCCTGTGCTACCCTAACTTCAGCCGGCGTAAGGAAGGGGCCATACGCCCGCACAGGGGGAGTGTTGGGGTAACTGAACGCCGATACGCTGTGCTTTAGTAAGCACAGCGCATCGGCGTAGGTCTGGATCAGGCCCTATGTCCCTATTACCTCTGTGTCCTTTCCCTCTCTTAAGCATATGCTGCAAAAATTCTTCTGTTAGATGTAGTTGATTTTCCTGCTATTTCCTCTTGCTTTGATTTTTCCTCTATTGTTTTTCTTGGGCCATAGTTATTTGTACTTTATTCTGCTTATATATATAATATGTCAGGACCCAAGAGTCATTAACTCAAAGTTCCTGGGGCTTTTCTTTAGCTAGATGTTAAATACACTTTTAATATTCTATCACAATCCTACCTTTTGCTGCCCCCAGTAAAAATTTGTCTTTACCTCATATCAAGCTGACGACTTTGAGCCAACACAAGCCTATAACCTCAAAGATAAAACTTTAACAGAAACTATCACCCAGTTACTTATTCCCACAATCCCTATGGGTCAGAGTAGCTAAAGATAGCAATAACTTCTTCAGAGACTAAAGGTTTTAGAGCAGAAATGAGCAGAAACACTTTATTTACCAAAGGGCACAATGTTTAGTTATTAAAAAAAAAAAGAATAATAAGGGTTACAGGAAACTAGACCAGGGTTGCTGGCCTCAGGTCCCGCCCCCTGCCTAGCAACACTACTTTTCCTAGTGGCCACACCCTAGAAATCCTCTCAAAACTGTCATTAAAGGTCAAAGGGTGGGGCTTTACAGTGTGATTTGCATAAACCATGTCATCAAGCTATGCCCCATTAAGGCATCTATCTCTTTTATCCAGCATTCTCCAAGGGAAGCAGTGAAACGTAGGCAATCCAGAATTAAGGAAAAGAGCTGACTTACGTACACTACGTACATAAGTCAGCTCTGATTAGGTACACATGGTGGCCTTAGGCATTTAAATCATAAAGTAAGGACAGTAAGGGCTGGGTCCAGATCTTATGCACAATTCACTATTATCTCTATGTGTGCAGAATAGTTACGGTTGCACCTTGGTTACAGATTAATTATCCGCACACAGGGGAGCAGGGGGATTGCCCTACTCTCCTGTTGTGCAGGCTACGGACCGGATTCACAATTAAGAACGTCTGGTAACTTACGCACGCAAAATGCGTAAGTGGAGTGATTTCTATTCAGAGCGCATGCGCAGACCATGGAGATACGAATCGCAATTGGAAAGATGCGTAAGTAATTTCCGCACGCAAAAAAATCCGTACGAACATAAAAGATCGGACGGATTATTAATTAGTAGGCGTCAATCGGAATGCAAATAGCAAAAGATAGGCGTGGTAATGCAGAAAACGTGCGGTTATATATGCGAACGTTTAACTTCCGTCACATATACGCACGCTAATGTTAAGGTTGCTTTCACAACACGGAAGTGTTCCGAAATTTATTCATTTTGCAAAACGTACTTATTTTGTATGAACGTACGGATCTATTACGAACGCACGGAAAACACTCTTAATTGTGAATCCGGTCCTACGTGCAGAAGTTCACGGTAAATCAAGATCCGGCCCTTTGTCCATAAGATATGATTAGAAGTTTAGCGTTGAAAATTAACCTGGATCTCATAGGAATAAACCCTGTGCTTTGGTCTTAATACCTTTTAAAGCCATCTTTAATTATCTGTCTCCTTCTCCTGGCAAGGTGAATATGATTGGTCGAACAAGGCTAGAACCAGTTTTATGACTGTGATTGCTGGCCATTATTTTGTAGCTCAAACCTATAAACCAATATAATTTCCCATGTATATTTATGTCAATGAAAGGTTAATAAATTCAATAATAATAATAATAATAATTATTATTATTATTATTGTTGTTATTTTTCAATCATTTAAGCAGGATTCTTAATCCTGAACCTAATTACACTATAGAGTCATTTCCCAAGGTGTTCTATTTTACAGTTATTAGTCACATGAGCTTGCTACTTTGCTATCAGAATTATGATTTTTACTCCAATAAGATATATTCCTTATTTCTCAAAAATTACATATGCAATATTATAATTTACAGGCAGGGTACAAATTCGTAAAATAAGGAATACAATACAAGTACAATGAAGAAATAAAGTATAGTACAAAAATAGCAGAAAAATATGTAGAGAAAATTAAAAGCAGAATATGATTGTAGGAGCTAGTGAATAAGGGGAGAGATAGACAGTAGAGCGAGAAGGTGGGAATTATTAAAGAGCAAGGTCAATTATTAAAGAGCAATGACAGGAGGAAGTAGGGCCCATGCCAAGTGGGAGGGGGTCACACCCCCTTGGGATCGCAATCTGGCCTCTCTTTCAGAAGTTGTCGGAAGCAGGGCCGTTTTTAGGGGTGGGCAACCCATGCAATCGCACGGGGCGTCCCCCTAGGTGACTTAAAGGGGGCACCCTGCAGGACAGCCCCTCTTCCCTTTTGGGTCTCCCTGCCCTCCCCCTTTGGGTCCCAGGGAGTATATTAGAGTGGTGTAGAAATAGGGGTGAGGGGTGTCAGGGAGTACGTTAGAGTGGTGTAGAAATAGGGTTGAGCGGTGTCAGGGAGTATGTTAGAGAGCTGCAGGAATAGGGGTTAGAGATGTCAGGGAGTATGTTAGAGTGCTGTAGGAATAGGTGTGAGAGGTGTCAGAGAGTGTGTTACAGTGCTGAAGGAATAGGGGTGAGGGGTGTCAGGGAGTGTGTTACAGTGCTGCAGGAATAGGGGTTAGAGGTATTAGGCAGTATGTTACAGTGCTGCAGGAATAGGGGTTAGAGGTGTCAAGGAGTATGTTAGAGTGCTGCAGGAATAGGTGTGAGAGGTGTCAGGGAGTGTGTTACAGTGCTGAAGGAATAGGAGTGAGGGGTGTCAGGGAGTGTGTTAGAGTGCTGCAGGAATAGGTGTGAGAGGTGTCAGGGAGTGTGTTACAGTGCTGCAGGAATAGGAGTAAGAGGTATGAGGGAGTATGTTAGAGTGCTGTAGGAATAAGGGTTAGAGGTGTCAGGGAGTATGTTAGAGTCCTGTAGGAATAGGGTAGAGGGGTGTGAGGGAGAATGTTGGAGTGGGGTAGGAGTAGGGGTAAGGGGTGTAAGTGAATGACTGGATGTAGACCTTTTTGTGTGTGTGTGTGTGTGTGTGTGTGTATGTGTGGAGTGGGAGCCAGGAATTATTTTTGCCCTGAGCTCTGTTAAATCTACAAACGACACTGGTCGGAAATATTATTGATTTCATGTCCAGATAGAACAGAATCCTTTGTAAGTAGCATGGATGCATGTACATGCGGTGAATGGAAAATCAGACACAATCAGAGCACACAGATAACAAGAAAAAATTGGATCTCTGGATCCGGGCCTATGATATTTTGCTTACTCTTAAAAAAAACTATTGTTTTATGCAGCTTCACCCATTTACTCATTGGCTGTTCATGAATGCTTTTTGGCAGGTCAGTATTGAAGAAACATAATTTATACATTTGCCTTACAGTATATTAATATAGATAATATAGGGCTCCTTTCCTTTATACATCATATCTGTCTGGATATTTCCTAACTAGGGCAGTGCAAACATTCCTTTCGATTTCTAAGAAGCATTTTTTCATTAGTAAGCTTTTATGAGATACTTTGTATAGAAGATGTGGTTTCTACTTTCTGAGTAGCAGAGAAAATTTACGAGTGTAATTTAAAATGAGAAGTATCCCATTATACAGAGGAGTTTCCTGCAGTAGCTGGGGTGAATTATGATGTGTCATAGTACGATGGCAAATGCAGCTGTCTGAGAAATATTAACAAAAAAAGAAAACATCAAATAACAATTTAAATCAAAATAACATATAACAAAAATTTGAAGAAAATATCTCATCCAATAACTAACATGAATTAATAGTTTCTGTATACATCATAGATTTGTATGGTGGGATATACCCCAAAGCCGAGTTATGATGAAAATATAAATGATTTTTAAACAGTTTGCCAAATGTGTTTACACCACAGGTCATGCTTTTCTATTTCAGTATCATATATATTAATGGTGTTTCTGCTTTCCTTTTATCAGTGGCCAGTAGCCACTTTTTACCATCTGCCATGCTTATTCCTGTCTGCCAGCTTTATTGCAATACATTATTTGCAGTATATTTACTTCCTAGAGTCTTGCTTGATATACCACCACTGTTGTATCATTTGGACTGGCAGGATTTACTTTAAGGGATTTTGCATATGTTCAGGTGGCTTGTAAAGCACAGAATTTTTTTGTTTTTATGGTCTTTTTTAGAGAGATGACTTTTCCCTGAATGTGTTTGGTTTCAATGGGGTAGATCCAAAACTACGTTCCGGATCCGTTTCAACGCGCAACGTATTTACGCTATCGTATTTACTATGCACTCCCCTGAGCACTCCCCTCGGTCAGACGTACTTTTACTGTCTTACGCATTCCAAACCCTACCTTAACTTTCCCATGCGTAACTCCTGACGGCCATAATGGCTGCACGTACTTACGCAGCAAAGCACGCCTATACTGTATGATTTAAATGCCTCACCCCACCTTCGAAGCATTATTACGGGAGACGTATGTTTGGCACACCCCAACGTAAGGAGATACGCTACTGATACGTGAAAGTCCCTTACGCTATGAGTTATGTGGCGTAACATCTGCCCAGCGCATGCGCAGTAAGTACTAATAAGTGAATTTACGCTAACGGTATACGTAAATATACTCGTGGACGTTGTGCTGGATCTGCCCCAATGTCTATAAATGACATTTTAATTTTTATAATAAAAATAGGACCATGTGGTGGCAGCGTATACACAAACTGGCTTGTGAGACTCTCCTTTAGGCTGTATGGCAAAACAGGAATAGAAATAGGAGATGGACAAGGAGACAGAAGTCCTGCAATTCCCTTAGTCTGCACTGGCTGTTCCATTCACACGATTTTACCACGGGAAGTGGGGGCTTGACATATTTCTAAGCCTTGAAAAGTGTTTTCTATTGAACAGTTTTGTTATTTTTTCTGATTGTAGTTGCTAATGTATAAAAATAAATATTGTTCATGAATATTTTAACTGAATAATATGTTATTAGCAAAACTGCATTAAAGACATTGGGCTGGATTCTGACCTACGGGCACCTTACAGCCACCGGAGGTAAGTACGGCCGGCATTGTAGCGGGGAGTGCACGCCCCCTGCACTCCCTGCTGTCGGTAGGAAATTTGGACACTTACGTGTCCAGATTGCCTTACGGCCGCATACCTGATCATAACGGGACTTCCCCCGTCCCATCCCATCATTAGCATGTCTATCTCTGCCTTCACGACGGAGATACATGTTTAATGGGGGGGGGAGCCCCCTTTTCGTAAGTGCCGGCGTATGTAACGTTAGTTACGTACACTGACACTTACGGTGTCGTAAGAAGGTTGTACACATACGCACAACCTTCTAGACAGGGGAATTGCATACGCGCTGTATGTAATTCCCCTGTCGGATCTGGGCCATTGGACCGAACCAGACTGATGGAATATGGATGTTTTCCGCTACTGCGCATGTGCACACAGATTTCAAGCACGGATCTGGATACTCAGGATTCAAGCTTCTGTGCTGGAAGCCTTTCTGTCGCTAGGGTGGAATGCGTACATCAAGTGTGCATAGTGGGGTTCCATAAGAAAATCAGATTTACGAGATACAGACAGCCGATAGCTCATTTTCGGCTTCCTTATTTTGAAAAATCTGCCCAACTAGAAGTTTTTCGTAATAAATGGATAAGTAAGCTGTAAAGATAACAAGAAACCGTTGCCTCACAGGCACTCACCGGAATGCAGCGCTGCCCACCGCGAACGCTAGGTTGGATCCTTCTCTGGCCGGGAGGAGAACCCGCTGGAGACCCGTCCGTCCTTCCTACCCGCCGGCACGTAGTTGATCGAGACAGCACCACTTGTCCACACCTCCGCCTCTTCAGGAACACTCCGCCTAAGTTGTCCAGGACCCTCCACGACACCACCGACGTCTCGCCATCTCGAAAAAAAAAGGCACACCGCTTTGGATACCACTCGACTCCCCGCTTGTTCCAATTCACCGCACTCTCGATTCCACCGCAGCTTTACCTACGACCACCTAGAATCTAAACAACAGTTAACTGCTCTGATTCTGCTGAACAACACACAAGAACCTGGTCCTAGGGACCCAACAAACAGAACGTAGGAACACCAACTTTATCACAAGAAGGAACCATGGAGACACTTATCCCTGTATGAATACTGCAGTAAATCTGAGAATGCTGGGTGCTACAGAAGATATCCCCAGAGGGCTATGCAGTGGTAATGCCCCAAGCGCTGCCTGATAGCGTCAGTCCTATTTTTCGCCGGGTACTGCGGTGTGAAGTGGCGGACCATTTTTTTGGAGAGAGTTGGTCGGGAAAACACCACCGACTCCGAGTATAACTTTCCCAGGCACTGCCGTATTTCTCAGGCAAGTCTGTCTAGCCGGGTAATACGCTCTCTCCAACAGTCAACGCAGAGGTTTAGTAGGTACTATGGCTTACCACACCTCTCTATTTCCTACGCCTGCTGGCTTACCAACACTGGCTCTGTCCACAGGATTTCTCACGGGGTAGAATTAATTGTGTGGGTTTTGTGACATTAGCCAGGAATTGTTCCTCCGCCCTATCTCACGGCAACCAGTAAATGGATATGTTTTTTGTCAGGGTAATTGAATCCTGAATTGTCAGGGCCCAGAAGGTTTTGGCACTGCAATTATCACCTACCTTCCCCACAGCCTGTCCCTCTCTCACACACACACACTGTTTGTCTATGTTATACCCTGGTGGTCCAGTGGTATTGCCTCTCCCCTGCTCCCAGGGTTTTGTGGCTCTGGACTTTATTACCTATACTCACCCCTGCTTGCCACGAGGAGCTCTCTCCCTCACCTCTGCAGCATTTCTGCACGTCCTGAGGGCGGGGCTTTTGACCAATCAGGGTCCGCTGCGCCGTCCATCACCTCTGGGGCTGGGGATGACGCGGTGGACCCTGATTGGTCCACCGCATCTCCCTCTTCCTGCAGCCGCAGTCTCTCTGCCCTCAGCTGAGGGGCCGCGGCCCCCCTGTGATAGCTGTCCAACGGAGCAAGCGCCCCGCTGACATTCGCGCTCGCTCCCACAATGCCAAATAAATTTTTCGGCAACTTACCCATTCATTGCCTTTCCGAAACGCACCCCGCTGCACCCGCCAGAACACAAACTAGCCGTATTGGGCATGAGTTAAGTGGAGAAGAGTCTTAGGGTTAGGCTGTGGGGAGGGGAGTTTTAGGGTTAAGCTGAAAGGAAGGGAGTCCCCGGATCAAGCTGCGGAGAAGTGAGTCCTCGGATCAGGCTGCGGGAGTATTAGGGTCAGGCTGCGGGGAAGGGAATCTTAGGGTCAGGCTCCAGGGAAGAGAGTCTCAGGGTCAGGTTACGGGGAAGGGAGTCTTAGGGTCAGGCTGTGGGGAAGGAAGGGTTACGGTAATGGAAGGGGAGGGTTAGGGTGATAATTAGGATAAAGGTTGGGGTTGGTCATTTTAAAAATAGTTGGTATAAAATGACCCTTTCTAAAAAAAAGGGCAGTTCTAACCGCTGACCCACACTTTGCACAGTGGGAAGGAGAGGTATGTTAACTGTACAGTAAGAGCTTGGTTAATCCCTCCGGTGCAATTCTAGTGTCTGCTCTATCTCAGCATAAAATTTAAGGGTCCTGGTGGTGTAAGTCCTGTGCAAGTCAGGGGAGAGGTTTCCTTTTGTACACAGGGAGGTAGTTCCTGACTTAATTACAACAGTGAATTTACGCTTGCTGCATGCATAAATGTGGCTGTTTGTACATACTGCACATGTGCACGGCAGATGTTACGCATCATAACTCTGATCGTACATACCTTGTTTGTTACTACGTATAAAGGGGCGTGCCATCCGTACTCAAGCAGGAAATGCGCATTGTAGGTGGAGGGAGGCATTTAAATTGTACAGTATGGGCTGGGTTAGGCAGTAAAGTACAACAAGGCGTTACGTATGACCAGAGATACACAAGAAAAAGTTATGGAACTTTTGGAACTCGTAAATCAGTTAAATTACGTGTGTTTGAGAGGAGTGCTCAGGGAGTGTGGGTCCCTTATATCGATTCCTTATGCCTTGAAAGGTGAGTTTCCCCCAAACCGCTCCCTAACCCAAACCATAAGTCTCCCCACCCCCAGCCTAACCCTAAGTCTCCCCCCCACAGCCTAACCCTAAGTCCCTCCCGCAGCCTAACCCTAAGTCTCCCCCACGTAGCCTAACCCTAAGGCGGCGGCGCTTCCGAAAGTAAATGGGTGAGTATGCGATTCGCATATTCACCCATTCATGAAAAAAAATTCTCAGAGGGCTCGCATTCGAAATTGGGACAGCTGAAAAACAGCTGTCTTGCAACGGTGCCTTGGGGAGTGCATTATACCTACGATTGCGTAACTATGCTACGCGATCGTACTTAAAAGGAACTTAAGTCTGGATCTGGCCCAAGGAACGTAGGATCATATGATGATCTGGGATGGACCTCCACTGCTGCCAGAGCTCCAAGCACAGTGTCAGCAGAGTTCTGGATATGGTCCATTTACGTTTTTCTTTAATGCTTGAAAGGCGGTGCACTAAGCTAGCTAGTCATGGAAGACCATTCTGCTTGTCAGTTGAAAAGGGCTGTGGAGCCATTGTTCATTTTGTGAATTTTTAATTTTGAGAGACATAATGTACAGTTTCTTGCTAGCACAGCAGCACAGATACTGTATGTACAAAATACATGCTATGGGTGGGTTGGGAGGAGAATGCTTTTATTAAGGAAGGAATGATGTAGCTTCTGCTACCATCAAAGTTGCTGTGGATATTGTCCATGAGACTATGCAGGCTACAAAGGCTATGGAAGGACAAACTAAATATAATAAATTAAAACACAGTAATAGTTGCTACAGCGCTGCCTTAAAAGTCAATGAATGTCTGTAAAAACTTCACATCTAATAAAGTCTTCCGCACAGTCCTTTTGTTGCAAAGGTGTCTTGCTATGTCGGAACGACCATGCCACTCAGGGTTTATCAAAACAACGGAGGTCACCACATAGGAATAAAACATAAAAAATAATGTCAGTTTAAAACATTTATTCAAAATACATAAACGTGGATTAAAACACACAAAGCACAGCAGTCAAAGTGTAAAGAGTGGCAGCAACAGGACTATACCTAAAACAGAAGGAAGGAGCACCCGATCTAAAGATGGTAAAGGTCCCGGGATGGGGGTTGTCCTCTGTAATGGATAGGGGTAGAACACTGCCGTCAGACTGCTCACAAGAACATCCACACCTTTTTTTCTAACTATAATAAATTTTCACATACTTTCAGTCATTTAATCTTTCTACAGTTTTGGTAAGGGTGACATGGAAGTGAGCAACACAACATAAATGTTATGAAGAATGTATATCATTATGCAATAAAAAATGTATATTTCACTACACTACAGTTCATGAAATGCTGTACTGCAGCACAAACATTGTAAGCAGTAAAAAATAGGTATTAGCACAGGCTACAAATAAGCTTGACAGGTAATGACATCATAGCCGACAGAATGTGAACCAATGCACCCAAACCCAGACATCATATCTTCATTTGATAGCCGAAGTCTCATGGAATAGTGGGAAAGAACATTTCAGACACTTTAGTCCTGATGGAATGGAAACAGACAACCTTTCTGGCAGTGACAGAAGAAAACCTGAATATTTTCAAGATTGCGAGAAGGGCATTTACAGGCATCAACCTTTTACAGTCCTTGCTTATAGTCTAATCTATCATATTCTAATGGTGGACATTTTGTTGGCTATTTGTCATGGGCACATCCATTTTTTCCTCTAAGTTATTTTGTATAGTGGTTATGTACAGGCTACAAGTAGGGAGAAGTACATGTGTAGCAACCAATCAGATTATAGACCTTATTTAACTACTGCATTCTAGAGAATGTCAACTAGAATCTAATTGGTTGCTATGGGGAAAATCTCCACTGTTTTAAAACCCACAGTTTAGTAAATCTGGAGCTACATATATAAATGTATTTTTTACTTGCAATGTTTAAATAAACTTACCATCCAAAATTCACTATCAGTACAAACAACTTGTATGATCAAAGCTAAGCTGCCAGCATAATACATAAACACTATTTCCATGCCTTTACTAAAGCAAAAATGACATTAATTATTCTAATGGTTCCATATACCATCATCCTTGTTAAGCTGCTTTCATATCGCTGCCCCTAGCCTGGGTTTTTGAATCTGGATTATTGACGTGTTTTAGCTCTTTACCCCCTTACTTAGTTTTCACACTGGGCAATATCCTGGGTTTTTTAACCCGGATCTGCTCTGTGAGTCATCAGTTTGATGACTTGTGTCCCTTATTCCCCCAATCAGATCCCTTCAGTGAGACCCAGTTAAAAAAACAACAACTTGGTTTTCATCTTTCATACTGGAGATCCATCCCGAGTAGAACCCTCCAATTTTCCTGGGTCTGACTCCCGGTTTATAAGACCAGGGTAGAGGCAGTCAAACCCTTTCACACTGAGCCTTGGCACGGATCGCCAGGGCTTGCCTCAGCAATATATCAGGTTTTTGGCTTAGTGTGAAAGGATATGAGTGGTGTGTGCTCTGTGCTGTCCCCTCCTCCAGTGGGAGTGGCTATGACATCAGCACTAGGATGAGTAACTGAGCATGTGAGGTAAGATCCCACTATTTAGCTCTGTATATAAAGTGCTGTGCTGAGGTCCAGAGCTCAGTGTGTGTGTGTGAGAGAGAGTTACAGGGATACTACTACCAGTGTGTTTTTACCTCAGAGTGAGAGATCTGTCTGTTACCACAGCCTGTGCTGTGTATACCATATACAGTCTGTATCCTGCTTATATCATCTGCTGCTGTGTATGCTGTATAAATCCTGTGTGATCCTGTATCCTTTTATACTGTATTATTGTTATACTGCCACAGAGCCTCTCTGTTGTTTCACTACATCTGTTAAAAAGAACCAAGGACCACATAGGGCTGCAGGGACATAAACAGCAGGCAGGTGCTACACTCAGCACTTTTCAGGCAGGATTAATAGTTACATTGTTGGTATTTTATTAGCTAGAGGAGGAGGGTGGAGTTAGGTCTGGGGAGGGGTTAGTGAGGTTATAAAAAGGGCAGTGGACAGGAAGTTAGCTCACTTTAGAATAGATTTTCTCTCTCCCTCCGTTTAAAGTTGATAGAATTTTCTTTGACTTAACCTGTTTTTTCTTTCTAGACAGTGCATGGTTAAGCAGTAATTCAGAAAAGGTGCAGGGGGGAATTTGGGGGAGTGGGGGTGGTCCGGTCTGACAGCAGTACAACCCATGATGTGAGCACTTTATACCCTAGTGGTTGGGTCCTCTGGATTGCCACCTACCAGGTGCTGGGTTGAGCAGTGTGTTTTGCTGGAGGACCAGCTGGGGGGCGCCAAGGTCAACTTCTGAACTTCCCATCTACTATTGGGCCACCTAGTTCACTTCTAGATGCCAAACTATATAGTCATCAATGATAAATGACCAGATCCAGACTCCTGCACCCTTTCTGTTTGTGCGGGAGTTCCGTCTGACAGAGAGAAGGGAGTGAACACCCCCTGTCCTTCCCTATGTGACCGCTGATCCGCATGAGTGTGAGATACCCCTCCCACACTGTACAAATAGCATGCTTCTCCCCACTACTTGGGGTCTTAGTTATTGTCAGTGGGCTATGATATTCCACCCAGTCCCTCCCCTGTAACACCCCTTGTAGTATTCACTGTTGTGTATTGCATTCTAGTGTAAATATCAACAGTTGTGTGCGCACCTCCCAACACTAAGAATCTCCAAATAAGCCCCTCTCCACTTTGCCCAAACACCCAGTTCTGCTCACAAATCTCTGCCTATTTTTGCTTTAGCCACACTCCTTTGTAGCCCGGGGTAGTTTTTCGAAAAATGTTGGGTGATATGTGTGGTATGAGTGATATGAGTGGTATGAGTGGTATGTGTACCTCTGATCTGTACAGAAGACCAGATTCAGTTATTCCTGGGCAGAACTATGTTAATTTCAGGGGGAGTCAAATACATTGTATTCTATGCATGCAGAATACTCTGCTTTTGCTTATTGCACAGAGACACTGACCAGCTTCACTTATACACTGTTATTTAGACTTGGGCTGGGAAACATCACCTCTCAACTATAATACTGTCTGCAACCGATGAAATTTGACTCCCCTGAAATCAACATGGTTTTGCCCAGGAGTAACTTTCCTCTCTTATCTTCAAACTCTAAATCAGGGCCAGAACTGTTAAACAGCACACACTATAAAACACTCACAAATTTACCCTGTCAGACAGATATCCCAGCATATGGAACTACGTTTTATACGCCTGGAGATCACTATTGTAATATCTAGTAGATCACTATTGTAATATCTAGTAGATCACTATTGTAATATCTAGTAGATCATTATTGTAATATCTAGTATGCATGCAGATGTTACCATTAGGTCAGAGTTCAGTTAATCTGGTAGATCCAGATTTCCGCACTGCATTCGAAGCTCTGATATGAGATCCCCACTGCATTCAGCCCTCCAGTCTAGCATGAGAGAACAGTTCATATGGTCACAAGGAGTTGTCAGCTCTGACCCCTACCCATGGTTTGTGCTAAGTCTGTGGACCCTCTAGGCCAGTGTTGGCTAACCTGTTGCACTCCAGGTGTTGTGAAACTACAATTCCCAGCATGCTTTGTCAGGTATCCACTATGCTTTTGCAGATAAGGAGATCGGGGACTCGTAGTTTCACAACACCTGGAGTGTCACAGGTTAGCCAACACTGCGACAGGCAAACAGTTTCTTATAAAATAAAAGGGGAAAACACAGAAAGACTTACGCACAACCTTTCCAACCTGGGATTCAGTAGATTACTTGGGAATATGGAACACTTCCTTCCGTCCAGAAGATCCCATGAAGTAAACAAAGTTTATGTATCCATACACACTTTTTAAAGGCAAACACTGCTCCTCTCCCAATAGCCTCCACCTTTGTGACAAGTGACAGTTTGGAGAGACTCTTCTTCAGAAATCTTGCTTTTATGACCCCCCCAATAAATGATCCATGGCCATACCCTGACCAGAGCCTTAGCTTGTTCTGCCCCACTACATTCAAGGTATTTCAATAAAACACCAGACCCTGGCCAAACAGAGGTCACTCTATACACAGATATTTAGTTTTTACACATGATATTTGATTGTATCCTGACAATATAAATAAATATATATATATATATATATATATATATATATATATATATATATATATAGTA
>WWET01003400.1:155443-178459 GCA_011038615.1 Limnodynastes dumerilii
TGTACAGTATGGGCGTGCTAAGCCCCGTACGACCAGCGTATCGGTACGAAAATTCGCACGGACGCTGGAAAAAGTTAGGGTAGGGTTCAGCCGCCGTAAGTAGGTACAATCAATGGGAGTGTCATGAGCGTGAAAGTTTATACGCCCGGGCGATCATACGCTACGCTTGCGGGCGTAGGTCTGGATCAGGCCCATAGTAGCAAAGCAACTCCCTCGGCACACCTACGGTTTTCAGGTTCTTAAGAGACTTACGCGTGCCATAGGGCTCCCTTAACTGTAGGTTTGCATTTGTGTGCGTAAGGCATCTAATTACGAATGTGTCTGCATAACTGCGCCTCCTTTTGTTCATTTAAATCCCTCCCTCCACCCAATCTTCTTATCTACCGAGTTAATTATTCATGGAACGCCCCTTCCAGCGTTACAACAAACCTAGCAACTTTAGATGCGTCATGTTGAATCACGGTATTTGCGTTCCTAAGTCCAACGTAAATAGCGTAAAAATGTTACTAAGCATGCGCTTTATACTACACCTTCTTAAAAATATGCACATAAAACCACACAGATTCTTAACTGTGAATCAGGTCCAAAGAGTCTAGATAGGGCGGCTTGTTTAAGGCATACCTATACTGTAACATTTTCACCCGCCTCCCCTCTAGTGCTCCCACCCATTGAACACAAAAAAAAGGGAATGGATTTCTGAATCTTTGGATTGCCAAAACCAAGCTTTCATACACTTAGATCCTGTCGGTAGGGTCCATATACTTCATGATAATTGGGCAGAACGGACATTTGTTGTGCTGATTGTGCATTTCTTATCAGGAGGCACTTGGTTCAAATTAACTGAGTCCCACAGGAATCACACTAAATATTAGCGCAAGTAGCATTTTCTTTTCACATAAACATATATTCACAAATCTATTTTCATAGTATATTGTTTTATTAATGACTGTTCATACAAGATGCATCTGGTGTTGTCTTTATAGGTTTTGCTACTATTCTCAGCAACTCAGTCTGGTTCTACTGTTTTCCAAACAACAGATAACAGTGTTATCTGTAATCACCTGATAATGATATCTAGAAAGCTTGGGCCCAGTTTATTGTGTGTACACAAGGATTAAAATAATAATACCATATCATCAGGCAGAATTTTATGTGCATACCTCTTGTAGTTGGAAGCACAGTGAACCTCCTTAGTATGTGATTGCAAAGCAATAAAAGTTTAATATGGTGTTTCAGGTGCAGCCAAAGACATCTTAGTATATCTGCTGTAGCCATATGAACCTATGTGTCTACTTGGAGGTTTTCGTTCAACTTTTGAACTGTGAGAAAGAAAAATATACTTTTTCTCGCCCCAGAGATCCAGCCCTGGCATTTCATGGAAACTAGTGACATCAGTAGATGGCTGCTATGATTGGCAGAACTATTTTAGCCATTGGGGTGATCTAATACCTTACTCAATATATAAGAATGTCAAAATACAAAAACAGAGTAAAGACCTATAGTAGTAAGGTGCACTTGATGTACATTTAGGGGTTGATTCTGAGTTTCAATGTAAGTGCAAAACAGGTACAAGTGTAGACCTAAGCAATACTATGTTAAGAGGAAGGAAATTTTAAACTATGAAAACAGACTTAGACTTGAGAGGTGAAGTCTCCTAGCTAAACTCTAATTTAAAGATTCAACATAAGGCTGTATGGCCCTGATTCAGAGGCTGAAAATAAGAACTTAAAGTTACACCTGGGCTAAACCATGTTGATTTCAGGGGAGTCAAATTTCATTTGTTGCAACAGTATTATAGTTAAAAGGTGATGTTTCCCAGCTCAAAACTAATTAGCAGTTTAAAAGTGAAGCTGATCAGGTATCTGTGTTCAATAAGTAAAAGCAAAGCATTCTCCCTGCATGCATAGAATAAAATTAACTTGACTCCCCCTGGAATCAACATGGTTTTGCCCAGGTGTAACTTTAAGTGCTTATTTTCAGCCTCTGAATCAGGCCCTATGTATGTATGTATGTATGTGTCTATCTAAATATATGTGCCCCACTAGTTAACACATTCATTCCTAAGCCACTTTAATTCACTTACTGACCGAATTCTTCTTACTTCCTTTTCTTACTTTCGTGGTTCTGGCTTTAGCTGTATAAGAAAAGGGCCACATTAGCATCGCAGAAACAAAGTCACCCACATGCTGAAACTTCTTGATGTGATCCCAGTTGGAAGTTGATATGGACGTGGCTCTAAAAATATGGGCAGCAGGTTGACTAGAAGTTTGGACCTTGTGCTCAGATTTTTAGTGCCCTGTCAGTATCAATACCCTCTGACCCCCCAAAATTCAGTGAGGAAATCCACAGATACTTTGTGGATTACTTCCCCAAAGTTGGAGAGGGGGGGCAGGTAGGGATTGATATGGATATATTTTGTGATAGAATATTTCCTTATCAGTATACCAAACTTTATATTCTCCTACTCTTCAAAAAATACATTCTCCTACTCTTCAAATAATATACATTCTCCTACTTTGTAGATTGCCTCTCTTGGGAGTGGGATGTGATATGATAAGGAGCTGCGGGGCCCTAGGTGATGTATATGCGGCATAAGCCTAGGGTTTCCTCTGCCATAGTGGTCTAGTGGAATATTGGTATTTTCAATATAACTTTGCCAGTACACATTGGGCTTGATGCTGTCTGAGATGTACACAGATAGAACAGCATATCTCTGCATACACTGAACATGCCTCTAACAGAAGCGTGTGCACACTAGATTGCAACACACATTTTCAACTTCTTGTTATCAAGGGCATTATGGGAGAGAAGGGGTGGACTATTATAGGCCATTTACTGTAAAGGTGTGTTTCTGCAAGTGAACTCAGTTCAGACCAAAAAGGTTGCATAGGTCCGCACAATTTTAGCCTGATCATTTGTAGCAGCTATAGGTCATGTCGAAGTGCAGGAAGGTACTAATAGCTAACTAATAGCATCAATTTTTTGTATTAGTTTTTTATATATTACTTTTATTTATGACTATATTTTTGTCAGATAGGCTAGCAGACATTATGTACCTGATTCACAACTGAGACACAACAGAATCTGCATATTTTAAAGAATATCCAGAACTCAAAACTACGCATGGAAACCATGGTCGAATGATTCACAGATAAGAACGTAATGACATCTGCATGTATGGCTAGAGGAGCAAAACTCTTATGCAAATGAGCAGGAGTCGGGTTCATGGAGACTTAGGAATGATTCACAGTTAAGAAGGCCTTGTGGAAACTAACATTCGCACAGACAAAGAAAAGAATGCCCTCTATCATTCTAAGGTTGATCTCCACGTGGTTCTTAGCTACCCAGTGTATCTTGCATTATTGTTTATAATGTTTAATGACTGTACATTTTCTAAAACATATTTCCTTACATTATATTAATATTATTATTATTTTTTTCAATTGTATTAAAACATTTTTTTTTTATAAATAGATTTCATTGCCAAAGGACTTTTAATGGAAAAAAACCCCCATCATTAGTAAAAATAAAATACAATTGGCCAAAAAAAATTAAAAACAAAGAAAATAAACCCCAAATATACTAAACAAACTTAAGGGTTAAACAAACAATGAGACAAGTTCAAATTTGAACAAAAACAATTGCAACATTCATTTAATACTTATATAATCATTTAGACATTAATACAAGTAGATTTTGTGTTTTAAAAACAATTGCGTTTAGTGGCGGATTAGTGATTGTTGATTAACTTTAAGAACCTAACGTCCTACATGTGATTCACAGTAAAGAAAAATACGCACCAAGAAAACCGTCCTTAGCAGTCCCGAAGTTTGGTCTTCATTCTTTACTATCTGTGAATTGCTCTTATGGATCTGGTCCATGCGTATATTTAGGAGCGTTACTAAATTCATTCTTAACTGTGAATTAGGTCCTATATGAAATAAACATGGAGAGAGAGAATCGCACAGTCAAATATAATAGAGGAACCAACAAAAAGATATCAGACATTAACCCCTATTATTGGGGGAGAGGTTCTACCTTGTACCAATTCAGAAATGAGTTAATCACAAAACAAAACAAGTGGAACTCGTTTACAGGTCCAAAAGTAACACACACTACGTGTAAGGTCATAATAGTGGACAAAATTACACCAAAAATAAAACATAACTTTTATTATAAGTTACATTAAAAGTATTAAATTACTAGGCAAAATTTTCAAACAACAATAAAAGTACAGTTTGTATATTCAACATGTAAATTGTGATATCACAATCTATAGACAATATTAAAATGTTGGGTCCGGGGGACAAAACAACAAATAAACAAGATTAAAGTAGTGAGTAAACCAGTTTTACTTTGTTCTTTTTTGTTTTGTAGGTCCTATATGAGCTGATGCTCATATTCGCAAAAGGAATTTCTAAATACAGACACGTTCTTTTTGCATTTCACTCTCAATTAGTCCCATAGGACCTGATTCACACTTAAGAATCTTCTTAAAATAAGAACTTAAAGTCACTCCTGGGCTAAACCATGTTGATTGCAGGGGAGTCATATTTCATCTGTTGCAAACAGTACTAGTGTTGAGAGGTGATATTTCCCAGCCCAAGTCTAAATAACAGAGTAATAGTAAAGCTGGGCAGTATCTGTGTGCAGTAAGCAATTCAAAGATATATCCCTGCATGCAAAGAATACAATTAAATGAATTCCCCCTGCAATCAACATGGTTTTGCCCAGGAGTGACTTTGAGTTCTTATTTTAAGAAGATTCTTAAGTGTGAATCAGGTCCATAGTGGTTAAAGTTGTGTAGGTCACAAAATGGAAAGTAACCTTCAAATAGCAAGTACTGAGCAAGACTTAGGCAGTCACACACACAATGTACAAACAAATAAAGCATCATACAAATATTTAGTGTGAAGATGCAAATTGCTTTTATGCACCACATAAGTGCTATAAAAGAAAGAAATGCTAAATAACTATAACATGTATAGGTTTAATACATAACTTGAATACAAAAGCACATACATAATTTCAAAGAAAACAATATAAAAATGTAATAAAATACTGATTTCTCCTTAATAAAATTGATAAAACTTTGTTGGAGACATCTTGTCTTGCTCACGATCACCAGCTAAATGTCAGTCTCGTGGTTTATAGCACACTAGCTATTGCTGACGGCCATAAACTTCCATTTACAGAAATAGTAAGTGTATCATACATCAAAGCAATCAGTCTGTTTTGAAAATATTGGGTATCACATTAATGTTTTCAGTGCTATTTAATGTGTTTTTTTAATGAAATGAAATAATAGAATAAGAGCTTTTCAATTGTCATTAAAATGTTCTATTACTTTGTACAGCATGAAAAATATTTACATTTCCCATTGTGACTGTGTAACAGTGAAACAAATATCAATACAGTCCACAGCTGTCCAGGGAGCATGTATAACTTTGGAAATAAAATTCTCTTATTTAAGTTTCACATTGTGCATCGCTCTTTAGAGAAAAGTTTTTATATTGATGGTAAAGTATTCATATTGATGTTTATAATGATGTCTTAATTTTAAGACATAACTTTTCAATCCCATTTGAACCCTGTTATCTGTACAGACTGGATTAGGCTATCGGGCGCTTGGATAGTTTGCTGTCGGAAACACTAAGGTTGATATAAAAATATTGGACCGGATTCAGAATTAAGAGTGTTTTCCGTGCGTTCATAATAGATCCGTACGTTCATACAAAATACGTACGTTTTGCAAAATGAATAAATTTCGGAACACTTCTGTGTTGTGAAAGCAACCTTATCATTAGCGTGCGTATATGTGACGGAAGTTAAACGTTCGCATATATAACCGCACGTTTTCTGCATTACCACGCCTATTTTTTGCTATTTACATTCCGATTGACGCCTACTAATTAATAATCCGTCCGATCTTTTATGCGCGTGCGGATTTTTTGACGTGCGGAAATTACTTGCGCATCTTTCCAATTACGCTTCGTATCTCCATGGTCTGCACATGCGCCCTGTATAGAAATCACTCCACTTATGCATTTTGCGTGCGTAAGTTACCAGACATTCTTAATTCTGAATCTGGTCCATTGTCTTTAGTTTAGATCCTGACTTAAGTACGACAAGGGACTTACGCAAGTCCCCTGTCTCAGAACATCTGCGCATGCGCGTGCCATATGTTCCGCATGTGTACTTACTGATGTATTTGACAGTAGGTACGCAAAAGGGACAGACCCTTCCTTTACAATGGTCGTATCCCCAGGCGAGGATATCCATGTAAATGAGGTGTCGGGGCAGAGAAGCCCCATTACGAATAGGTCTGCGGCCATATGGCCTAGCCGTAAAACTTAAGGTAGCAATCTGGACACATAAGTGTCCAGATTTACTACCGACAGTGGGGAGTGCAGGGGGCATGGGGGAGTCTGGATCTGGGCCCCTGTTATTGTTACATTTGTTGACATTCCCAGTCCCTCCAACATGTCCCATTCCATTAAATATAATTTAACCCGCTCCTGAGCTTCCAACTGTCACTCACCTGGTTTAAATGAATTAACTGATGTTTAAAAACTATTTGCCTCTTCAACAGAGGTGGTGACCATAGTGACTGACACTTGGAAACTGAGGAGCAGAGTATTTTGTACATAATGGAATGGGTCATGTTGGAGGGTCTTCATTCCCACCTTGTAGACCTAATGTTGTTGACTGCCTGAATGTCAACAAACTGAATTTTGATCCTGTATGCCACACCACTCTTTTCTTTTCATAAGAATTATGTTTCAGAAAGTTCAGTAACGTCCAGGTGGTTAGTTTCCAAAAAAGAGATGTTTTTATTGTTAATTCCGTGTTTCGTTTTTGGTTTTTTTTGCATTGTTTTGAATATGCTACTTGCTTTCTGATGACTGTAGTTGTCTGACAATGCCTACAGAAGGCTCAATAATAAATACGATAAATAGCTTGATGATAGATTGATTCTTCCTATTATTTAAACAGATCTGCATGCTACAGATTTATTTAGTGGTTTCTAACTGATATATATTAATAGAATTTTTTTTTAGAGTTCTAAATTTGATTGATTTGTGTGTGGTATTGTTAAATCCTAAACAAAATCCATGGCACCAAATAGGAACCTCTAAGTCTTAGACATCTTATCCTTATTCCAGATCCATCAAAATAATCTTGAGTCTGCTTACAAAGCTACTAGTCAAAGACGGAGAAAAGAAGCCTTTCAATTTCTGTATTTTTGGACAAAATCCAGAATGACATTTTCTTCTTTGTTAGTTTTGGCAAGATAGAAAGAATGGGAAAACATCATTACTTTGTTAGTGATGGGTTTTCTATTTTGTTTTTATTAAAAATGTTGTAACACGGGCACTGTATCAAGATGGTTTTATAATAGGGTGGGACGAATAAGTTTGAACAATGCTGAATCCTATTAATATAACAGATAAAGGAGAATCCTATTGTGACATGGTGGAAAAAGTATTTTAAGACAATACATCTCAATATAATTGTTCCTGTATGCACAGTATTTTACATTTACACAAAACCTACTGGGAAGTATTTGGCTGAGCTGTGACCATCTAAAATTGTATTTGTTAACATCAAAATGATTCCCTCAAGGCTTGGAATAAAAATAGTTTTCATTGGCTAGAGATTTCTGGGTCTTTAAGAACTTCAAATCAAATTACAAGCAATGTTCCAAGCCAGTGCAAATGAGGTGTTGGTATTGTAATTAAAATGAATACGACCACCCTCATAACATTAAGAAAATATTATACATAATGTATATCTTTCCTTATCTGACACAGGAACTCTAGATATAAAGCCAAGTAGCTGTACTGGTCAAGGTGAAGCATGGTGTTATTCCTTCATCAGCATAAAAGAAATATAAACAAACCACATGACAAAATCCAACTATGTCATTCTCAAAACTATTTTAAATCATAGCATAAGTTATTTTTGTTTTACATCTGGACAAAAATGTTCATACACCATTAGTTTTGTTGTTAAGACATCATTTAACCTTTTTAAAAGGAAATGATTATTAAAAGATATTGTGCATCTACCAGGCATGGACACATCAATTTTGTTTTCACTGAGCCATTTCCGGTCATATTTCAAGATAGGCGACATTTATTGTTAAAAGGGAAGACATTCCATTGGTTGTCAGCTTCTCAACATTAATTATACACCCTTTATAACACTAAATTACATGCCTCCTGTCTGATCACTGGGGAATACAATGTGTATTTGAGCTATATCTTAAAAGTAATATGTAGTGGATGACAATATTTTAATATTTATCTTTTTCTTATTATCTCTTTGATTTAAACCCGTCTTTTGTCAGAGCAATAATATTATTCTTCGATTTCCTAATAATTAATTTTACTTTTAGGGCCAGATTTACTAAACTGCGGGAAAGGAAAAGTAGATATGTTGCCCATAGCAACCAATCGGATTTTAGCTCTTTCTTTCCTATTGCATACAAAAGAATATCAGCTAGAATCTAACTGGTTGCTATGGGCAACATCTTCACTTTTCCTTTCCTGAAGCTTAGTAAATCTGGCCCTTAGTTTTTTGTTTATTTGGGTTTTGTATGTCAGCAATAGAATACGACATTTTGATTAAAAGTATGCTTGGTATTCTGCACTCCCATAACAACTGAATGTCTTAAATACCACATAACACAATAGCTTAAAAAAAGGTAATTAATACACGGAGACTAGGTTTGGCAAAATAAGGTCAGTTTAAGTAGATCAAATGGTAGAGATAATTCAAATTAAGTTTAACTACAAACCAATGGGCAGAATATTTTGGTGTATAACAACAGCTTAGTGTATCCACTAACAGGCTAAATAAAAAGATGGGAAAGAACCCGGGAGAAAGAGGAACCAAAATTAAATGCCTACAATATGAGGGGGTGAATGTTAATTTTACAGGATATATAATAAATACTATGGACCTGGGGCTGGATCCAGACCTTGTTAAGTGCATTAACTTAGTTACACCTGGGCTAAACCATGTTGAATTCAGGGGGAGTCAAGTTAATTGTATACTTTGCATGCAGGGATATATCTTTAAATTGCTTACTGCACACAGATACTGACCAGCTTTACTATCACACTGTTATTTAGACTTGGGATAGGAAACAGCACCTCTCTACTCTAATACTGTTTGCAGCAGATGAAATATGACTCCCCTGAAATCAACATGGTTTAGCCCAGGTGTAACTAAGTTTTCAGCTTCTTAATCAAATTACCATACCTTACCTTTAGGTTCTTAGTTGTGTGCATAGGGCAGATAAATAAGAATGTTTCTGCCTAAACGCGCCCAGATTTTCCTAATTTAAATGCCTCCCTCCACCTTCTTATCTTCTGATCTTCTTATCTTCCGTCTTAATTTTTCCTGGCATGCCCCTTCCTTCTTAAGTCACTATGAAGCTAGAACAAATAGGTTCGTAAGGGTGATTTAGAGCTCTCCCATTCTTAAGTCCAGAGTAAATTGCGTATATTAAGGTACTACGCATGCGCAGTATATTCCTTCTTATATATAAGCACCTAAAAAGCAGCATTTTCTTAGCTGTGAATCAGGTCCTTTATCTCAAACCACTATACCAACAGAGGGCCTGATTCAGAGATCCGTCGGCGATGGGATCGCAAATATACGCCTCTAAGTGGCAGGTCGGAGCAGGTTACATCCCACTGAATAAACAGTCACTCCCCTTGCAAACAGCAGCCGGACCTAAAGTTAGACCTGCATTAATTTGCCCTATCTGGCCGCACTCACTTCTGACCCTATGTGCATTAGTTGCGTATATTTAGGGTCCTAAGTCTGTAAACGCGCCCACTTTCCCTCATCTCAATGCCTCCCCCCGCCCATTTCTAGGCAAATACTTTAGTCCGTATATTTCCGCTGGACTTAGAATCGCAATTGTTTCCAACCGATTCACAAGTCCGACCTTAAGGCATTTCCGACCCTATCTTCAACGTAGACGGCGTTGCACTATTGCGCAGTTGATGAAAAAACGATCCAATCCTAAATATACGCACCTAACTATCGTTAATATCGGATCTCTGAATCAGGCCCTCAGTGAGGGTAATTATGTCAGTTGAAAAAGGAAAAATATGAAACGATAGGATTCATTGAAGAATTGGTAAAGGGCTACAACTTAATCCCTTCTTTTAAATACCATTCAGGATGTTGAGAATGCTCTACTTATTCCCAATTACACATTTCTAGAAGATACTAGAGGCTAGAGGAACTAAACATCTATAGCTTGGAGCAGAAAAGGGAGAGGGGGAACAGCTTTCAAATATATCAAGGGTGGTGAGGCTAGAGGAGGATGGCATTTTTCAAAGAAAGAGGGGTCATGCATTTAAACTGGAGGGTGGTAGATTTAGAGGAAATGAGCGGAAAAATTACTTCACTGAAAGGGTGATAGATAAGTGGAATATTCTCCCATCTGAGGTGGTTGAGGCTAACACAGTAGAACAGTGTAAACATGTTTGGGATAAATATAAGGATATTCTAAATCTCAAACTAAATTGAGGGTAAATAGAGTCTAGGGTCATGGGGAATACAATGTGTATTTGAGCTATATCTTAAAAGTAATATGTAGTGGATGACAATATTTTAATATTTATCTTTTTCTTATTATCTCTTTGATTTAAACCCGTCTTTTGTCAGAGCAATAATATTATTCTTCGATTTCCTAATAATTAATTTTACTTTTAGGGCCAGATTTACTAAACTGCGGGAAAGGAAAAGTAGATATGTTGCCCATAGCAACCAATCGGATTTTAGCTCTTTCTTTCCTATTGCATACAAAAGAATATCAGCTAGAATCTAACTGGTTGCTATGGGCAACATCTTCACTTTTCCTTTCCTGAAGCTTAGTAAATCTGGCCCTTAGTTTTTTGTTTATTTGGGTTTTGGATGTCAGCAATAGAATACGACATTTTGATTAAAAGTATGGTTGGTATTCTGCACTCCCATAACAACTGAATGTCTTAAATATCACATAACAATAGTTTAAAAAAAGGTAATTAATACACGGAAACTAGGTTTGGCAAAATAAGGTCAGTTTAAGTAGACCAAAAGGTAGAGATAATTCAAATTAAGTTCAACTACAAACCAATGGGCAGAATATTTTGGTGTGAAACAACAGCTCAGTGTATCCACTAACAGGCTAAATAAAAAGATAGGAAAGAACCTGAGAGAAAGAGGAACCAAAATGCCTACAATATGAGGGGGTGAACTGAATGTTAATTTTACAGGATATATAACAAGTACTATGGACCTGATTCATGCTTAAGAAGGCTTTAGGTTCTTAATTATAAGAAACTAGTAGCAAGGCGACTCCCTTGACAAGCCCCCGGTTTTCTGCTTCTTAATCAACTTAAGAATGCCATAGGGCTACCATACCTTTAGGTTCTTAGTTGTGTGCGTAGGGAAGCTAATTAAGAATGTTTCTGCCTAAACACGCCCAGATTTCCTCATTTAAATGCCTCCCTCCACCCGATCTTCTTATCTTCCTTCTTAATTTTTCCTGGCATGCCCCTTCCTTCTTAAGTCACTACAAGCTAGAACAAATAGGTTCGTAAGGGTGATTTAGAGCTCTCCCGTTCTTAAGTCCAACGTAAATTGTGTATATTAAGGTACTACGTATATTCCTTCTTATATATAAGCACCTAAAAAGCAGCATTTTCTTATAAACCACTATAACAACACAGTGAGGGTAATTATGTCAGTTGAAATAGGAAAAATATGAAACATGATAGGATTAATTGAAGAATTGGTAAAGGGCTACAACCTAATCCCTTCTTTTAAATACCATTCAGGATGTTGAGAATGCTCTACTTATTCCCAATTACACATTTCTAGAAGATACTAGAGGCTATACTAAACATGTATAGCTTGGAGCAGAGAAGGGAGAGGGGGGGACATGATAGCAACTTTCAAATATATCAAGGGTTGTGACCAGCTAGAGGAGGGGGCATTTTTCAAAGGAAGAGGTGTAATAGAACCCGGGGTCATGCATTTAAGCTGGAGGGTGGTAGATTCAGAGGAAATGTGCGGAAATGTGTGGAAAGGGTGATATAAAAGTGAAATAGCCTCCATCTGAGGTGGTTGAGGCTAACACAGTAGAACAGTTTAAACATGCTTGGGATAAATATAAGGATATCCTAAATTCAAACTCAAACTCAAACAAAATTGAGGGTAAATAGAGTCTAGGGTCAGTATAGTTTTAAATAAACAACCGGGCAGGCTGGATGGGCCATGTAGATCTTATCTGCCGTCACTTTCTATGTTTCTGTGTTTCTATACTGACTTTTATGGTATCAGTCCCGAACAGACATTTAAAGCCTGATGTAAAGTTGTGGTAATGATCTTATGCCCAAAAAACATACATATACAAATGCTTATGATGAAGATCCCTATGCAAATTGGACATATGCCAACTATGGGGTGTTCTGACATGGATTCGGGTCATGTGTACACAAACTATGTGTGATGCTTAACTGAAAAACATAATTGCTCTAATATGCATTACTTATTACTTACTGGGCATCCTTTACGAATATGGATGAATTGCTCATCATCTCATGCTTGTTGCGTGTACATTGCATATGCATACTTATATCAGCAAAAACATATACAACTCTACACCGGGCCAATGACCTTTAAGAAAGAAGAAATGAAACATTTGCCATTTGAACCCAGGCTCTGATTCTTAATTACAGGGAAAGCAGAGAAAAATCACTGGACCCCCTTCCAATGATGTTAGGTAGCGCCCTTGCCCAAAACCTCAACAATCATAAAAACAAGGGGAGCAACAAGGTTTCAATGATTTGCTCATATTGGTAGCTCAAGTTACGCACCCTGTGAGATGACTTCAAAATAATTCTATCATGTTTAGCCTTTGAAACTTTACAGCAAGATCAGTTGTGTTTGATGCAATAGATGGTGTAAGAGGAGGACATAAACATTCATTCCTTACTGAATAGCAGATGGAAGATTATTGATCACATATGTGACCTGCAAGGCATAGTGATGCAATCCAGCCTATGTCTGGGCACATGCCGAGTTGATTATGTAATATAGACTTCTTCTTATGATGTGTCATTCAGTTGTATTTTTCACATGAATTCACTAGCCTCATCTTATTTTCTTATTTCAAGTATGATAATAAACAGACAATTCTACTGTGCTCGTTTTTACATATATTGGTATCATCAATTGCTGGAATAAGTACCAACAGCAGACTTCTTGTTATATTTTTATTATATATCAGACATTTTTATTCAGATGCTTGAACTAGATCATGTTAAGCTAATCACAGATTGGACTTTTGTGTAGCGCTCTACAATCTCCGTTGTGTATTCATGTCATTCATTTATATTACATGCACAAAATTACAAAAGTTATTTGTGGATCACTGCAATACTCTGGAGGGTGTTTTGTCTGCTGTCATCATAAGGCTTACACAAAAGCTTAGTGAAATCATTAGTCAATGCTAACATTGTATGTTTCATTTTTGGGAAATGTTTTACTGATTATTGTTTATGAGTTTTGAGTCATCTTAATTAAATGTCTCTACTTACATGTAGCAGTATGGTTTTCAGTAACCTGAAAGAGCAATGGGTGTCATTAGATAATTAGTTCTCCAGGAGTCTGTAATTGCAATAGTTAGTAATAATATTTGAAAATAGGAAACATCTACTTCCATGTTCATCTATGTTTACTTGTAAATTCTCAGCTTAAGTATGCAATAAAATGTAACACCCCTTTACTGGTCTCTTGCGATCTCCCAAAAATTATTACTATCCTATGATGGGCTCCACCAAGCTTCTATAGTGTTAATAAAAAACTGCATTTATAAGGATGGGAAATAGTATATGACAGTATAGAAAGGGGACTGGAGATAATGGGGTAGATCCAGAACTACGTGTGCCGTACGTTTATTCGCAGTGCGTATTTTCGTGTACGTAAGTTCGCTACACTCCCCTCAGCACACCCCTTGCACGGACGTATTTTGTCAAGATACGCTTCCCAAACCCTACCTTAACTTTTTCAAACGTAACCGCTGTCATACGCACACGTACGTATGGGCTGAACAAATTTACGCAGCTAAGCACGCCCATACTGTACACTTTAAATACCACCCCCCGCCTCCTTCACGTATTTCAGACGTATTTTCGAGTAACGTAAAATTGGCACGCCCACACGTAAGTATTTACGTGACACATACTTGAATGGCCCATACGTTCACAATTACGCTACATGACTGTGCGGATTTTCTATGGTGCGCATGCGCAGTGCGTATTAAACAGCGATTTTACGTGTCCGCCACGCGTAAATTCGCTTCGAAGCGTTGTTCTGGATCAGGCCCAATAAGTGTTCATGAAATCAAAGTTACAGGGAGACAGAAAGAAACAATAAAGTAGACAAAGTCATTTTGGAAAATCCAACTATCTAAGTTCATAGCAGGCAAGGAATGATCGCATTTTACGCACACAACAAACTTTCATTAGGAATCTGGATATTCAGGATCCTGACTTCTGTAATGGAAGTATTGAGGAGGGGGCCTGTTGGTGGGTTAACAGGGCAGGCTGTGTACAGCTTGTATGCAAACAATGCAATCAATAATCTCAGGGTACCACAGTTCTCTCACAGAGGTGCTGTGGATCCAGAGCCTCCTCACACCCAGAAACTGCAGGGAGAGAGGTTGTGCTATGCTGCCATGGCCTAAGGTCACTTTACTAAAGTCACTAAAGTCACATTCCTGCATTTGGTCACTACTGGGTCTGAGCCACACATTATATAATTAAGCTCTGCATCCAATGTAAATGCTATATCTGCAAACTGTCAGCTATTTCACCCCTCCAGGATCTCCCAGAAGGAGAAGAAACATTTGGAAAGTAAGAATAAAATCCAGATAAGTGGTCGAAATGTACATTTAGAGGTGGCGATATGGAAACATGGAAATAAAAGAAGTGGAAGGAGATTCATAGTTTTACAATTCAATCAGTGGGAGAAGTGACGGTATGGCATATGGTACAAGGCCCCACTTCGGGCTCAAGTATCTCATTAAGTCGGGACATGTTTTAGCACTGATGTACTTTTTACTTGATATTTCACAATTCCTATTGCTATTTAATAGTACAGTTCTAGTATAAGTGGGCCAGATCCAAAGCTACGACCACTAGCGTGTTTACGCTCGCCGTAGTCATAAAAACGCTGTTTTGCATGTTCTGCGCCTGCGCACGGCAGATGTTTACGACCCGTAACTCTGAACGTACTTATGAACATACGGTCACCAGCATAATACAGACGAAGGGGCGTGTCAGATATACGACAATCGTAATTACGCTTCGGAGGCGGGGTGAGGCATTTAAGTTGTACAGTATGGGCGTGTTTAGGCACTTAAGTACGTGCAGCCATTAAGGCGGACAGCAGTTACTCTTGGAAAAGTTAAGGTAGGGTTTGGTAAGCGTAAAACGGCAAAACTACGTATGACTGAGGGGAGTGCCTAGGGGAGTGCATAGTATTTATGGACGCATAAAAAACGCTACGTGTTGAAGCGTAAAGGGAACGTAGGTCTGGATCTGGCCCATTGTCTCACTGTTTTACCTATGTATTTGACATATACATAATTAAAAAGATGTGGGGCCAGATTTACTAAGCTGCGGGTTTGGAAAAGTGGAGATGTTGCCCATAGCAACCAATAATTTTTTTTTTACATTCTCTAGTATGTAAAAATAAAGTGAGAGCTAGAATCTGATTGGTTGCTATAGGCAACATCTCCACTTTTCCAAACCCGCAGCTTAGTAAATCTGGCCCGTGGTCCTAATGTACCACAAACCAAAGCAAAGACATTGTGTATGCATTTTGTCACAGGTTTAGAGCAGGAATTTATGGAACCAATCGAAAACATCCTAAAGCTAACAGACCTAAGGCCCAAACCTGACTAACAAACTGGTATACATATTCAGCCTACACTAATATATAGAAGGGTGTGGGACAACGATATGGCAGGTCCAGATTGGCAGTAAACATTCTTTGTCCTGTGCGTTGACATGTCTTAGATACAATGTGAAAGATTACGCATTTCCCTTGGGATCCTTGGCACTCTATTTTCTGCCAGTCCAATCCAAAGTTTAGAAAAATGAAGGCAAAGTACAAAATAATAATTTAACTTGGTGAAAGAAATTTAAGCACAAAGAGGTCAGAGGAAATAAAGATAATTCTAAAGTTGATATGTGTGGGATATAAAATTAATGACTTTAATATACAAACTCTGCATATTGTAGGACACATGAAGATTAATTGGTAATCATAACACTGCTCTATTTTTTTTCTATGAGTAATTATCAAGCTCAGCAATTGGAGTAAACAGTGTAATTTAAAGAGATGTCCCAGGGAAACAGGACATCTGCACAGCTAACCATAAATAATAGGACAAAGGATGTTTTTTCTTGGAGATAAGAATAATTGCAAGGAAAATAGGAAACTTTCATAAATCATTTTCTTATATCTATTTTTTTTATACATATATTAAAATCTCTTCTTTTTTTTTAGAGAAAATAAAACAAATCACTCAGTCTGCCCAGTTGTGTGGGTTTTTTTTAAACTACACTGACCCTAGATCCTATTTTACCTTGAGATTTTGGATAGCCTTATTCCTGTATACCTACAGATTGCAACACAGACAGAAGTTTTGGATCCTGCCCATGGTGCAAAATGTAATTAAGTGGGTATTTAATTACTTTGACTACACATTATTGATTTAAAAAAATAATCATGGTGATGGTACTGTAAGTTTGCAGTGAACATAATGAGCCTGATTCAGTTAGCTTCAACCCCGCGTATTTTGCGGTGCAAAGCTAATTCCGCAAAAACTTTTAGGGAGGATTTTTGTGCATGCTCCATAGAGACATGCATAAAAATCGTTGAATTTTTATATGAAGGGAAAGAAAAAGTGCAGCGCAAATTTTTTCCTGCCATCGTGGCTAATTAAATCAGGCCCAATGATTTTTCATTTCCACTCCATTGACAAAAAAAATGGTATACCATAATATATGGTAATTAGTGCACTTTAAATATTGACCTTTATTAAAGCCTCAGACCTTGCTAATTATTCGAGGTTTTTGCCTGCGGTATTTATTTTCTACTTCCAAAATTGTCCTATGTTTTAGTCCTTACTAACATGTCACTGACAACTCTATAAATCAGGTAATAAATCTAAAGGATACTTTTAATTATCATAGATTCGAGCTGACAGTAACTGTTGTTCTGTTCTTGATCACAATCCAATAGCGCAGTTTTAGTTGGCATTGAAACATATTTTGAACAGAGCTTGGAGTGATAAAGTAGTTTTGAAGAAGTCATTTGTTTTTTTGTGCAGATAAATTCTTATTATAGTAACATTTTATTGTCTCTCAAAAACCCATAAATATAAAATTGATCCTCCTGGGAGACCTATTGTGTCAGACAAAAATTGGCTGACACTTAAAGCGAGTATCTATTTGGATAATGTTTTGAGATATTTTATTACCATTATGCACTAGGACGGCAACTTCAATGTTGGATCACTTTGCTTGTAATATTCAAAATATGGAATCCAGGTGATTCAACTCTTCTTTGGATTTCTTAAAATGTTGTTTATATGATCCATAATGCTGTTGCTTCTCTCTTTCTGCTGGCACTTTGACTTCTATACTTATTGCAACAGGACCTGGGGATTTTTATAAGTGTTTGAAACTGAATATATCAATCAAATCAGCTATATTACTAATTACTTGGGAGTAAAATTTCTTATGTAATAATTTGCTTGGTCCCTTTGTTCTGGTGTCCATTTTTTGTTTATGAATGATTTACTTAAATTACATCTTTGGGAAAATTTTGAAAATGTCTGACTTGCAGTTTTATTGGTGTACAGAAGCAGCCTATGAGACTACTGGGTATGTTCTTTTGGCCACACCCCCTATTGCAAATACCATTTTTCCCATGTTGGGAAGTAAGCTACCACATAATTATATTCTGTCTGGGTTCAGCCTAGCCCAGGGAGTTTTGTTCTAACATATGGAAATACATTTTACAATCAACAGTCAAAATACATATTGATGACTTTATTGTGGAATGGTTTCAAAACCTGATTTATGATGTTTTATTTATCTTTTTAACTAAATTCTGAAGAAAAAAATGTACTTCCAAAAACGATCTATGGTTATTAATATTGGTGCGTGTTTTTTTAATCGTTTACTAGTTGTTCATAATTTTCCCATATTCTATATTAGACTAACTCATTAGACTGGATATGTCACATGATCGCTTTGTATATACAGGTAGTCATTGCCAACCACTTTGTCAAATTAACTTGTATTAAACTGGCTGCTGGACATTGTTGGATAATGGTTCTATCAGTATGTTAAGCATATATTGATGCACTGTGTATCTGACTGAAGGGATCTTGGAAACACTAGAGACCAGCGACCTGATCTAGAGTTTTTCGGAAGCGCCATGCAAACGTATCACAGATGTGTTATGCATCTGATGCAGAGTTTCGCGTTTCCACTAGCGAAAAAGGGCAGTCATTCTATGAAACAGAGGCTGTGAGAACCAAGTTCCATGTTTGTAACGTTTTTTTTTTATTTAGTGATATAACTCTCCTAAACATATATATCCACAGTTAAAAAAAATGGCTGAGCATAATGTGCGACAATATGCTGCTATCAAAACTTAAACATTTTTATTTTAAACATTCAAAAATTCATTCATTTGATATTTCCATATTTTGTATGTTTTTAGGGCACTGTTTATTTACAAAAAGGGCAATTTAATAATGGAAAATGACCTGCGGCTTACACTTTTCTTGAGACGGTGCATGATTTCTGAGGAAGCGCAGGGGCTCTGAGCCCAGCAGAAGAACTGGAAAGACAACTTTCTCTATTAAATATTTTGGAACATCCTGTTCGACTAGTGCAGAGCACAAGGATGTGGACACAGGGACATGGGTAGCCTTGCGTTGGACTTTCTGTAGTCACTCCTGTTCTGGACATGTGCAGAGTAGTTGTCCACTGTGTTTCCACATAAGAAATAGGAGCAATCAGACATCTGGATCAACTCCAAGATTATTCGGGTCTTTCAGATAGCAGTTGGATCATATTAAACTAAATAGTTAGGGGGCGAGAATGCAGACATGGACAATATGCAGCTTAATTTCTGACGTGATTAATCTACAGGCACAAAATATCTAGACACAGAAATACCAACATATATATAATCCAGACACTCACAGTGTATTCACAGATACATTATTGGGTGCGTATCTTTGGGAGCGGATTCCCTACGCATGCGCAGGTCCCACGCTAATTACGTAGTATTTACGCATATAAGTACTTTGGGCACGGTCTTGTGAATCGCTCTTAGGGACATACGCACGGAGGGGCGTGGTTGTTTTCCTGTACGTTCGAAGTTTAGTGAAAGTGGGCGGCATTTAAATGGGCTTTTGAGGGCGCGGTTAGTAAGATACGCACATATGGAAGAAACAAACGCGCGTATGTACACACGTAGAGTTAAAGGTGCCCTTTAGATGCGTAAGTCACTAAAAACCCATCCGCGCTGAGAGAGCATCTGTGAATCCGGTCCTTAATTTGTTACACCATACAGTTTAACCCTCTATTGTTATAATAAAATGCAGACAATTCCTAGTGCCTCATTTACTAAGGTCGGATTTGGTCTGTGATTATTAATTGCTAGACACTGCAGCGATTTTGCCGTGATTGAAAAAAAAAAAATTGCCATATTTACTGTGCCGCGATAATCGCCGTCGATGTTTAGCAATTTTTAAATGGAAAATTCGCCATGCTTTTCTGCTTAATAAATGTAATAAATGTGTCCCTGTATGTTTTATCTAACTATAATGGTGGCCACCCTGTACTAACTAAACTAACTAAAGCCAAATGTAGAGTGTAAATGTGTTTAAAAAAGAAAGTGAAATATCGACTCACCGTTTTGCCGTCATCTGTCTTGGGATGACTTGCATGTAGTTTATGTCATCTTGCAAGCTGTTCCTGAAATATTGATGCTGCTCATCTTGATTGCAGAGGATGGTCCGTTGATTGTAGCTCTTCTTCTGCCTCTTTATGGGACGTCCTCCTGATTCCTGGTCAGGGGTGCCGCTGTTAGTGACCATTCGGTCACTAGAGGTCCCCCTTTTATACTGATTATAATGTCATAGACAGAGCAAAGTCTAGAGCACTAGAGCAATTTAGGCAAAATCAACTTTAGCAAATGTACCCCCTAATCTCTATCTTTAAATAGTAATGACAAAACTTTAGTGCTTGAATGTAATGTGCACCTTCATTGTTTCGCACTCAAAAAATCTGCAATACCGATTCAGAGAAATTTGTTAACCACTCCCCCTGTGTTGGGAGTGCTACATAAGGACATAAGTCTTTCCTGTGTATAATTAGGATATGTGGACTTTATTAGCTGTGAATCAGCATGCATTTAGGTGCTTAAAATTGCTTATGATTCAAAGATACGTAAGTAAACACACTGATTAGGCTTTGGAAATGTAAACACATTTTTTATTCTAAAAACAGCTCATACTCTCATTAACATATGAAACCAAAAGTACAACTTGAAATAAGAATAATCATGACATTCTTTACAATATACATAAACGCATACTGCATGAAGTTAGAAATACAATGATCCACTACATATAGAGACTTTCATAAAACAATTAAAAAAAAGTAAAATATATAAACAACACAAACAACCTATACAATTAAATATAAGTAAATGTAACCTTCACAAACAAAAAACAAATAATGTCACCTTTACAAGGTTAAAGTCTTGCACATAATGTAAAATCAGCATAAGATTAAATAAACGTGTCTTTATTTGTTTCATTTAAGAACACACATCCATTGATTATAAACACTCAGCAGGTGTGGCCTGGACTAAGTAAGAAGACGCATGGCCGCACAGCAAACCTGTTCAACTTACCAGTGGGTGAGGCCTACCTTCACTTTTCCCATGCGCATGTTCTTTTACGCAAGGCTCTCCTACTTGTGAATCAGTTTTAACTCTGTTGGCACGCCCATACTCTACATTAGTAGCCTGTTTGCCGCTCATTTGCATTAAGAGTCTCACCCCTCTAGCCACTCATTCCGTGCCGATGTGTGCATCAGTCCTAAGTCTGACGTCCGTGTATGTGAATCAGTCGGCCATGGTTTTTGTGCGTATATTTGGGTTATGGTCACACACTATTTAACTGATTGTAAAGACATGCAGGTAGATTCTACACTTACTTAAGTGTGAAACAGGGCCCATGTTATTTACATCTGTTAAAAAGGCTACTAATATTATTATTGGTTATTAGAAATCATTTTATAGCTGCACTAGATATTTGCTCTTTTAAAGTAACAATTATGAAATTAAATAATATATATGTTTGTATTTGATCACATATTTGCTCAACCACATTCCTTCACAATGGATAAATATATTGTTAATGCTGCCTTGTTCAGAATGTATTTTTAGAACACAGAGATATATAATAAAATTTAGATTATCAATTAATATTTTTTAATACAAAAGTTTATGGTGAAGAAGATTGCCACAAAAAACTAATGTCTAAATTAAAGAACAATAATTCACACAAATGTTATTAAATACGTAAAATTTACATTCTAGGTGTGTGTATTAAAAGTATAATCTTTTATTAGTCTTCTGCATGTGACTCCTTTCTTTGTATTGCAGTTTTGACAGTTATATTTTATGTTTATAAAATTATACATAGGATGTTTTCGTTGATGAGAGTGTTGGTCTTGCACTATAATCTTCTGTGTAACAGTTATATCAGTTATGTTAAATACCAATATTTCAAAGTTACCCTGTTTATTATACTTATTGAAATTTCTACTCATTTCTACTCAGGCTTCTAACCCCAAACGCCTCTTTCGTACATTTAATTCCCTACTAAACCCTCCTGTGCATAATCCACCAACCTCCATCAATGCCCATGATCTTGCAATGTACTTTAAGGACAAGATCGATAACATAAGACTGGAACTATCCTCCAACTCCTCTTCTACTAACATACTGTTCAAAACTCTTTCTCCACCCTCTGCCACTATGTCCTCATTCCATCTCACAAATGAAGAGGAAATATCTGCTCTATTCTCCTCTTCCTACTCTACTACTTGTCCTCTTGATCCTGTACCCTCACAAGTCAGTCGATGCCTATCTTCTGTGCTTATTCCAACCTTAACTACAATCTGCAATCTCTCTCTGAATACTGGTATCTTCCCATCTCTATTCAAGCATGCACTGATTACTCCAATTCTGAAAAAACAAAACTCTGACCCAAATTCTCCCTCAAATTATCGACCCATTTCCCAGCTCCCATGCCCCTCAAAGCTGCTTGAAAGACTGGTCTATACTCGCCTCACTAACTTCCTCTCCTTACACAATCTTCTAGATCCTCATCAGTCAGGATTTCGCTCTCAACACTCCACTGAAACTGCACTGACCAAAGTCCTCAATGATTTGGCTACTGCTAAATCCAAAGGCCACTACTCTCTCCTAATTCTCCTTGATCTTTCAGCTGCTTTTGACACTGTTGACCACTCTCTTCTCTTACAAATGTTACAATCAATAGGTATTCAGGACATAGCTCTTTCCTGGTTCACATCCTACCTCTCCAATCGCTCTTTTAGTGTCTGCTTTTCTGGGTCCACATCTTCTGCCCTTCCACTTTCTGTGGGGGTACCTCAAGGCTCAGTCCTGGGTCCCTTGCTCTTCTCTATCTACACCTCTTCCCTTGGACAGCTAATAAAGTCATTCGGTTTCCAATATCATCTCTATGCAGATGATACACAAATCTATCTATCCACCCCTGAACTATCCCCAAACTGTGCTGGCTCGGGTCACTGAATGTCTTTCTGCCATCTCATCCTGGATGTCCTCTCGTCAACTTAAACTTAATCTTTCAAA
>WWET01003401.1:100944-128271 GCA_011038615.1 Limnodynastes dumerilii
CTTGTGTCTTGTCTTGTCCTTTACTGTCTTCAAGTTATTCGAATGGATTCATGTTCCATTTCCCAAGGGGAAACTGCTGTTCCCATTTACCTTTACACTCCTAAGCCAGCTTGCCTCAAGGTAATGCTACTTTCCCCCAGCATGACATTTGCCCATCCCAAGTTGGTGCATTCTAACCCTATTTGTATATGTACTATATCGAGTCCCCACCAACTGTGTTTGATTGTCTTTACTGGAATATAATGCCACTATTCTGTAAATGCCTCAATATGCCTTGTAATAATGCATTTATTGTACATGGTGAAAATCCAAATAAAATAAAAAATGTATAAAAAAAAAAAAAATTTGATGTGTGACCCACAGTTGGGATTCTAAATTTTAGCGTTAGAACCACTTGTTGCAGAAATACCAGAGTACCCGGCCCTGTTTTTGTGCAAACTCCCCTTGCTTTGTGCACCTGCAGTATAAATTACCTTATAGATTGATCTGAGCAATCTCTATTTTGGAAGTGTGTTTTAAAGCGTGTCTGGGATAGCAGTGAGAGGGGATGCTGTCTCAGAGTGGCTGTTTTGGAGACTTTGGGATCTCTATAAGAGGTGAGCTCTCAATTTAGAAAAATATTTGATGTGTGACCCATAGTTGGGACTCTAAATATTAGAGTTAGGACCACCTAACAGAGAAGCCTTGTAAGTGGCTGGTGGCTTATCACATGTCTGCAGGTAACCAATTCTCTGACTTTTATTTAAAAGATAGAAGATTATGGTTAGTCGCTGGGTAATGGCTAGAGTTCCAGGCAGTGTTTTGTTATTGTGCAAACTCCCCTTGCTTTGTGCACCTGCAGTATAAATAACCTCATAGATTGATCTGAGCAATCTCTATTTTAGAAATATATATAGTAAAGATCTATTTATATCTATATCTATATATAGATATATATAGATCTGTATAGATTTTTACTATATACCTATACAATGATAAAACATTGGAATACCTAATATACATAATGTACCCTTCTAGCATATATACTTCCACAAAAGATTTATAATATAATAAACTGTTTATATATTTCCCCAATTTGAATGTTAACATGTTTAGATAATGAGTGTAGCTTGTTGTTTCTATAATGGTCCTATAATGTTCTAAAAATCTAGTGCAGAGTTGTCTAGTAGTCCAGCCGACATATCTTTGTTCATCTCAACAGGAGATTATATAACTCTTAACTCTTAATTTCATAAGATCGACTATCTGACCCTGAAAAACTATGGTGGTTCCCATCAATAAAGCCACAGGTGTCCATAACCTTAATGAGAAGCCACAGAGTATTTGAATATATAGATTTGTTTTCTTTTTTTCAGATGACTCAGCAATAATTATTTTGATACTCCCTGCAGAGAAATTATATTGGGTGATAAATTCTAAATCCCCCTCTAGATTATTGTGTCTAGAATCTCTTCTAATGTATTCCAACAATGAAGTTCTATCTTATTGTAAAGCTTCTTGATAGGCATTGTTAACCAGAGTCAATGGATACCCTTGATTTGTAAATGATTCTTTTAAGCAAGCACTCTGAGAAATATACTCTTCTATTTTTGAACATTTTCTTCGAAGACGAAGAAACTGCCCTTTAGGGATATAATTTTTCCATTGTATGTAGTGACAACTATCATAGCTTAAAAATGTACTGTGATCCACCTCCATTCTATGTTTCAGTTTCGAAGTTTAGTAATTTTAGTAATGTGGTTAAGGCATCAATCACACACACACATGCACCCCATGGGTGTAGTTGGTTTATACATACACACACACCTACACACACCTACACATACATAAAATCTCTGTGCACGTGCAAGGAACCGGTGTTGCTTTGATTAAAGGAGAGAATCAACAATGAGTTCCCCAGAGAAGCGAGCCTGGATTAGATAAGTAACACTAAATTAATTTATTTTTTTATAAATTTAACCCTAATTCCAGTCTAAATGTAAATAGTAAACAAGCTGTCACCTTAATGTACAAGTGGGACTCACAGTGGTTCTCATGATGCTACCCTACACCAATGTAGAGATAGAAATATATAACAGTGTATCAAAGACACTAGTATTTTCATGCCTGAAAGCAGTTCTGTCAAGCAATCCTTGTTATGGAGTTATGACATGAAATAAAAAGATTTGCAAAACATGTGTATTAAAAATAATCTCTTGAGGGGCATGGCCAGGCTTCGGTCTGAGCAGATGTGCCTTTTCACTGCTACTGAGCTAAAACCTAAACCCTTTCCTCTTAAAATTGGTTGATGCTCCCAAATTGACTACTTGTAGTTTTATTCTAGCTGAAAATATTGCACATTATTTGCACTNATTCCTATTTGATATGGGAAGTCTCTAGATTCTCTCTAGAGTCTTTCACATTTATGCATGCTTCATGTATTTATGTACTATGGGCCCATAAATGTTTTGTATTAATAAAACTGTATATCAAGAAGTATTTCTTAGCGACTATATCAATTTGATCTTCAGGTTAGTTTTTTTTATTCGTTTTTTTTATTTGTATTTTATCTGAGTGGTATTGAATTTGAGGTGAATGCGCCGGAAATAGTTTTTTTGTCTGCCTTATATCTTTACTTTTGGGGAATTAACACAGCCCCTTTTTCCTGGCTGCAATCACTAATCTCTCACAATTTCTAATTTCCATTCTATATCTCTTAATTATTGCATTTTTTTAAATTACGGAATTGATATAAATATCCTTTTTTTTTTTGTTTACAATTAGCCCTACACCTCTTCTGGTGCACTCCTTTGAACAGCAGACTGAGGATTGGTGCCATTGCCTTCTCTCAGCACTGCTATGGTTAGGGCTCCTAATACCTGCCACAGCAGCACATGGGACTGGCTCTATCTACTGCTACACTGTGTATTACACCCAGGCTGAGGAGGATACCTAGAGCCGCATCTTCTAATCTGCATCAGTGTCACGACCCTGACCTCATCTGAGGATTTCGTGACTTATCTGGGGCTCAAGGGGTTAATCACAACAGCCACCTGGTCTGTTCTCCAATGACTAGGGCCCTTTCTCTCACTCCAAATATGACTTATTACCAATGAACTTCCACCACCAAGGCTATTCACAGGAGACCTTCGGTTCTCCTTTGCCCAAAACAAGTACAGTTATACTTTATCAGAATTATCATCAACTCAGAATGACCTCTTCTGTTACCATTCAGTAGCGTCTAATAACTGAGCTGGTCTGACACGTGAATCCGTAAGAACACAGAGACATGAACTTATTAATTGATATTTAATATGATAATAATAACAATGCTTAGTTACAGAGAATAACAAAATAGACATAAAATATGCAAAACAGTTTCTTATAAAATAAAAAGGGTGAAAAGGCAGAAAGACTTACACACAAGAACCGTCTGGCTCGGGACAGACCAGAGATCAGGGTCACCTCTTCCGTTTGGAAGTCTCATGAAGTGAACACCGTGTATGTATCATTCACACTTTTAAAAGACCAAAACCTGCTCCTCTCCAGACAGCCCCCACCTTTGTGACACATGACAGTTTGGGGTCTGGAGAGGATCTTCTTCAGAAATTTGGCTTTCATGACCCCCCTAATAAACTGATCCATTTACAACAGGGCCCTAACCTGACCACCTTGTTCTGCCCCCCTACATTCAAGGTATTTCCCTGAATCACCAGACCCTGGCCACACAGAGGTCATGCTATATACAGATATTTAATTTGTACACCTAATATTTGATTATATCCTGACAATCACCGATACCACCGTTCACAGCAGGCTTATTGTAGAAACTCTTTCAGTGATCAGTTCACTGCTTTTAATACCAGTCAGCCCCCTGCCTCTCTCTAGCTGCGCCCATCTACAACACTACCTGTAGACCCTGCCTAGGCGTCCCCTTCGGACAGTCCCTGTTCACGCTGCCCCTCTGCAATCCTTCCCCTCTCTCTGGGACTGCTAAAGCCTGATTAGTGTACAGAAGCTCCACAACTGCCCACACTGTGACAGCATCCATCCCAAATTTATAGCTCATGGTCCTATAGCTGCTGCCCACAACCACCAGCTTTCTGTCAATATCACTTAGCCATTACCTGGTCCTGCAGCCCCACCTACTGACTAAAAGCTGTCTCACCTCTTGGACACACTTAATAAGCACTACCTGGAGATGTGACCTGACTGACAAAATGTTAGAGTATGGTCTCACCATCTCTCATCCCAATGAGCCCTAAAATGCTTTTTAGCAAAGTCTTTACTTCCAACAAAGCTGTTCGCTAGATTGGCTGCACCAGTCGCTCTTGTGGCCTTAGATTGCTGTTTGGCTTACCTGACCTCTGTTTTTACTTCATTTTTAATCTACAACCATAATTTTCCAGAAATAAATTTACCTCAATGCTAGGTGGGGGAAGTGGCATGCCTTTGGTCTGACCACCTCTACTTACCTTGGGTTAGCTAACTTTCCCTTTAGGAACTGCAACTCTGGGGCCATACCCTTCAGAAGCAACATCCTTACTACCCATACTAATAGTGGACGTTTCCTTCCCTCTGTGTTTTTTTTTTTGGCCTTCTGGCTGCTGTAATTGTTTACAGAACACCAGCCAATACTTTCTCCTGTATTTGACTGCTGTACAATCAATGGCCAGAAGTTGTCATTTAAGCACCAGCAGTGCTATTCCTCACTGCCGGTTATAGCTATTCACTAGTCTGTGTCCAGCTCTGCTATTGTTCTCTGCCTTGTGCATAGTAGCTAGAATCGGAAAATTAGACACGTATGTAAAAAATTACGGTTTTGTGGATCCGGCCCTAATACTTACTTGCCTCTACTAACCAGGGCTCTGTCCCCAGATACCATCTTGATGATAACATACATCTCCTCTCCAACATGACGACCTTGCGGTTAAAATAATACAAATATAGGTGCCTTAACTCGCCCCTTAAAAAAGCAAACTCTTCACCTCCCTATGTGACTATAGTGAAGACATTGCTTTTATCCAGGAAACCCACTTCTTACAACTCCATCACCCAGTGCTTCGCTCTCGCCTTCCATGCCTGCGACACTCACCAAAAGAATTGGTGAGTTGCGATTGATATATATTGAGTTGTTATAAATGTATTGGGCTCCTTGTACAGTAGAAATGCAACAAATCTCATTTTTTTGGTTATTGAGAATATGACCATTTAAAAAAACTTGTATGTATTTTGTTATTCAGAGTGATTCTTAAATAAATGGAGAAAATTAATGGTCATTGACTTACTAGACAAAGAATTAAATTAAGCAATTTAATCCAATAAAATAGTCAAGCATAAAATAATAATAATCAAATACATATTACATGCATAATAACCATCAATAATTAGGTAAAAGGAACCATATACATAAGGATTAAAAGCTGCCCAATATCTTTAAAGAATAAAAATGGTTATCTTTACATTACTAAGATTAAAAATAAATGTGAGATTTGTAGTATTGACATGATCATTTCCATTGTTACAGCAGTCCAATATATTCATATGGTGTTTGTTGAAGGCAGTGCTAAAATATAGTGTTTATTAAATAAATCATATCAGGTTAATAGGAAAAGATGGACTAGGCCAGCAGTGTCCACATTAGAAATAATATGATACATATTATAGTATCCATAGGGCCCGATTCACTTGGGTGCGATTTTCAGCTTTCAGTTTTCACATTGCGCCATGCAATTGAAGGACTTTATGCACCAAGTGTCTCAACATCATGCTTAATGTTTAAAGCCTATTAAAGCCACTGTAAACGCAATGTTTTGTAATTCAATGGCCATCATATCAGGGAGGTTGCACTTTTTATTTCACACCTCAGAAAAAAGTTATTGTGAACTTTTTTACTCATAATTAAAGGCCTAAAAAATTGTGGGAGTATAACACAATGAAAGAAATATATGTATTTTCAGATATGTGTGTGAGTTTCTATAAACTCAGTGAAGCTGACAAGCTAAAATTTGTACCATTTACCCAGATGATGCATTGATTCGCTTTATGAGCTTTTAAAACAAGACCCGTTAACACCATCAGTCGTGCAGTTCCAGGTCTAGTGAAAATTTTGGGTAGACTTAAATTTATTTGTATTAGGTACATTACAGAACACAGTCACCCAGTGTGGTGGGTTTTCCAAATCCACATGTTCTTACAATTTGGCCCAAGTGCTATATGTAAGAACTCCCCTAATTTCATCACCCTCCCACAAACACAGGCGCAGTGGCAAGAAATCGAACAAGTATACCTTCTGCACCAAGCAGAAGAGAGGAGATATTTCTCAATTGTAGAGCTTACATCAATATGTAGATGGTGTGTGATCTTGATTCTGATGTCTCCCAGGATCGACTCATTCTGCAGCAGTCATCATTGTGCTGTTACCCCATGGATGGTTGCTCGTAAGTTTTCATTACAATTACATTCAACACAACATTGACATGTATCCAAAAAGCATTATTTGTTTGCAGTAGAATTTTTTTTATTTTTTGTAGGTGATGCTGGATATAGATTCCGCCTGTGGCTGTTGACAACTTTGTTCAACCTGATTCGGCAGCAGAAAGAAGGTACAAGTCATCCTACACCCATACCAGAGGAGTAATTAAGAGTACCTTTGGTATCCCTAAATCCCGGTTCAGATGTTTAGACAGAACCGGGGGTGTTTCTATGCTCACTTTCAAAGGTTTGTGACATAATTTTTTGTTGTGCCATTTTGGAGGTTGAAATAAAACCAGAAATAGATTTGGATATTGAGATTATTTGTGCTTTAGATTCCTCTGTGTGGAACATTGGGAGACAAGTGCACCAGAATCTTATAATAGATGTTTTCACATGTAAGATCATTTATTTAATTTAAACAAACTGTCATTGTTTTATACATTATACCTATTTATTGATGTTTAGGTTTTATATAGGAAACAGTCCAGCGGAGATATAACTTCCTGATGAGAGGTCTGTTCCTACCACAAAGAAAAGGGAGTCTCTTTTTAAAATTGTCCGAAAACTTGTTTTTGTGGATTGCATGTTTATTAACCTTTTTTTTCATTTTCATGTATTATCTTCTGAAAAATATTATCCTGATGAGTGACATCACACCCTTCCTAGAAATTCAGCGATGAAGAACTAAGAAACAACGTAGATATAACTTCCACCAAAGAGCCCTGTTCTTACCACGAAGAAAAAGTTCTCTTTAAAAGTCTCTCTTTAAAATTGTTTAAAAACTAGTTTTTGAGCATTGCTATTCTATGGCTTGTTTATTAACCTTTTTTTTCTTTTCATGTATCCTCTACTGCAAAATATTTCAGGTATCCTCTACTGCAAAATATCATCCTGATGAGTGACATTACATCTCTCCCAGAAACTCAGCAGCAGACAGGATGAAGAAACAGCATAGATACAACTTCTACCTGAGGCCTGTCCCTGCCATGAAAAAGTAATTCTAAATAAATCAAAAAGAGTTTTTCTGTAATGCCTTTTATTAATGTGTATGTGTACTAACCTGTCTTTTTCATTGTCATGTAACCTTGGCATGTATAGTCATCATCTACATATCACTCTGAGTGACATCAACCCATCCTTAGAAGTGCAGCAGAGTCCTGGACCTGTCTACAATGGCAATACACCTTTGAACATAGATGTCTGTCCCTACCATGTAGCAAAAGGGAGTAATCCCTATCTTTAGCTATGTTTTAGACCATATATTAAAAATTATAAAAAAAAATATGGGTTTATCATTAATTGCCTAGCATAATTCATTTTAATAAAAATAAAACAAGCGTCATTCTTCTTTATCCATAATTTAACACTTTTTTGTTGAATGATTTTGGTTATGTGGAATTCTTTGTTTGTGTTAACCTTTACCTTACCTCCATTACTTCCCTCTGCAGATTCCTGTGAGGAAAAGTATAAATTATGGCAGAGACACAACAACTGAAGCTAAAATATACAGCAGACTTCCACAATGACCTTATTTGTAATTGAAGGATAATGTTCTGGAAAAGAAAGGAATACTTAGGACACAATTAATTAAAGTAACCTAAAAATTGTGTTCCTTGGTTTATCTTTTAAGTAAATATTAGTTGATGTACAAGATTTTACTTTAAAATTGTTTGATAAAATGTTTTAATTAAAAGTTCTTCAATATAAATATGTATGCAAATTTAAAACTGGCAAACTAATTAAACCTTGTGAATGACTACAGTGTGTTGAACAGTTGTTAAAATGGTATGTGATTATATAGTTTAAAAAAAATTGTATTTTATATATTTGAATATTGATGTGTTTTTGTATATTACCTTATAGAAATTGTAGTAACTTTGAAAGTTAAAATATAATAAAAAAGAGAAAACACATTCATATACTTGCACCAGTATTGCAATTTTATTGAGAAATACAATATCAAGCGTAAAAGTATAACATTTTCTTATAAAACAGTTATGTGCATTGAAGTATTGTAAAAATATATTTTAAATACAAGATCAATGTTTACACATAAATAGGTATCAGTGTCGTAACTAGGGGGGATGTAGCTCATGGCAATAAAAAAAAAATGCGCCCCCATCCCTTATTATACTGGTTTAAAAATAAATATTCTTGATGTCCCCCTGGACCTAGGTGTCCATCGACACGTGCCCTTTAAAACTTACTGTTATGCCTCTGCTGTAACTTAATATTGTCAAGAGTGATGCAAAACTTTATTAATACAGCATGAAATCTGAAACCATCAACAAAAGTGATATGTACCAGACAAAATCTATAGAAATGTCCCAGGCAAAGTCCATAGAAATGTCTCAGGCAAAGTCTATAGAAATGTGCCAGGCAAAGTCCATAAATATGTCCCAGCAAAGTTCTTTGAAATATCTCAGGCAAAGTATATAGAAATGTCCCAGGAAAATACATGTCCATGCAATACATGGGCATGCTGTGCCTTCTAGTACTATATGCCGCAGCATGCTAAGGGCTATTAGTATGTCCCGGCAGGGGTTTGTAATATTGTTAAGGACATTGGACCAGATCCAGACCTCAGTACGAAAGCGTATTTACTCTAGCCGCTGTTGTAAAATCGCCTTTTTGTATGTACTGTGCATGCACGCGCCAAATGTCACGCAACGTAACTCTGATCGTACGTACCTTCAGCGTAGATACCAATAAAGGGGCGGGTTATTCATATGACACCTGGAATTACGCTTTGTAGGCGGAGGGAAGCATTTTAATTGTACAGTATGGGCTGTTACATCCGTCTGGACGATACATACGAGCGTGGTTATGCTTGGAAAAGTTAATGTAGTGTTTGGTAGTCATAAAATAGCAAAATTATGAGTGACCGAGGGAAGTGCATAGTACTTACAATCATGTAAATATGCTACACGATCGTACTTAAAGTGCACTTACATAGAAACATAGAAAGTGACGGCAGATAAGAGCCACATTGCCCATCCAGTCTGTCCAGTTTTTTATTTTAAACCATACTGACCCTAGACCCTATTTACCCTTAATATAGTTTAAGATTTAGGAAATCATTATATTTATCCCAAGGATGTTTAAACTGTTCTACTGTGTTAGCCTCAACCACCTCAGATTGGAGACTATTCCACTTATCTATCACCCTTTCAGTGAAGTAATTTTTCCGCACATTTCCTCTGAATCTACCACTCTCCAGTTTATATTCATGCCCTTGTGTTCTATTACATCTCTTCCTTTGAAAAATGCCACCCTTATCTAGCCCTTCACAACCATTGATATATTAGAAAGCTGCTTTCATATCCTCTTCTCCCTTCTCTGGTCCAAGCTATACATATTTAGTTCCTTTAGCCTTAGGTCTGGATCTGGCCCATTGTAATTAATTTAAGACAAATTGTCAGTATTTTTCATATAAAAACAAAAAGGTATTTTTTTTTCAATCAACACTCACACGCACCTCTATTTTCTTGCTGGAGTTTGAGGCGACTTTACAGAGATTTTACAAATCACTGTTTAGTAAATACAGCAATTTGTATGCTCTGTTTTTTAAAACTTGCTGTAGCGATTTTTACTATGGCAAGTTTGAAAAACTCTCATTTCTGGCAAGTTTATGCCCAATTTACTTTAGAAAATATGGCAATTTTAAACTCACTGGAGATTGAATCCAAACTCTAGCGAGTTTGACAAAAATTATTTTAATGAATCTGGCCCTTGGAGTTAGGCTATGGGAAGGGAAGTCTAAGAGTTAGGCTGCGGGAAAGGGAGGGTTAGGCTCAGGCTGTGGGGAAGGGAGGCATAGGGTTAGGATAATGGAAATGGAGGGTTAATGTAAGGATTAGGGTAAGGGTTGGGGACAGATTTATATTCACCTTTTGGTGTGGCGTCTTTGGTCTGGCAGGGATCTATTGCTTTACCTTTTCAAGGCAAAAACAATCAATTTCCAAGCCAGTTTTGGAACTGGCTGGGAGAGAATGGCCTTTTCAAAAAGGGCCGTTCTCAGCAGTGACCCACACCCATTTGTAATGTAGCTTTGATGTGGTATTATTATTGTGTATGTAAGATAGTTAGAGCATCCTATTGTAAAAGTCCTCTGTCGGTATAAAAAGATCTAACAATAAAGGGTCCGATTAGTAAGACCTGTGATCACTGTAGCTATAGGTAAATTGGTCACATGCAATGTGTACGGGAAATCTATATATGACAACACATCCCCCTTACTGTGGCTTTTCTAACTCAGAGCTGTGAGCAAATAGGGTACCAACACAGACTTTACATTAGGGGATCCTTCAAGAGGAAAGATTTGCAATCCTTGTGATCTTCAGATATCCTTTTGACCAGCCATCCTTCTCCAAGCTATACAGCCAGTACCCCTAGAAGAGCTCAATGCGTGGGAATCTTGCTCTAGGTAAAAGTCGAACTGTGTATTCTGGTGTTGGAGTCTTATGGAAAGAGACTCTGCTGCATGGCAATATCCTGGGTATAACAGGGTAATCTTTTTGCGGGATTAAGCTGTAACTCTTGAGCAAAGATCTTCCCATCAGGAGAAACCTGCAGACCAGTCAGCCTGATGTGCTTACTGGAGTAACTGGGAGGAGGTCACATCCTCCACCATTATGTTTAAGAAAAATATGCTGCTTCAGCCAAATTGGAATTCACCCATGTTTTTCCCTTCCCCTTTAAGTTGCAGCAGCACTTCAAATCCAACAACAGCTGCTCCTCCTCAATTTTGACTACTACTACTGACTTCTTGACCTAAACTCAGTCCAAAGTTTCCATGCAGCCTTATATGAGCAAAATGTACTTAGGGCAGCCACTGGATAACTAAGTTGTTTATACTAGTTGGGCTACATTCCATAACAAAAGGGGAACATGGTGTTCTATACTGCTGGGCATATAGTGCTAATTGCCATAATGTTGGCAAGTTAGAACAGGACAAGGCATCCACTAACATGTTGTCAGTTGCAGGAACAACATGCCCTCTGTTTCCAGACTGGACAGCATGTCAGACCATGCAAGAGATTATTATCTGTGTTCGCAGCATACTACAAGTAAGCGTGTGGGTGGAATGAAATGCCACAGACCTCAATGGGAAAGTCACAGACTAGAAAAACAAAAATGAAAGGATCAAGGAAGAAGATTAAATAGATGTCAAAGATAGTTATAAGGAAGAGAAAAAAAAGTGAGAACTATATTTTTTCATTACTATTTTTCTAATAAATTTCTTTTATATGTTGCAAAATATGAAAAAGTATTGTTTATTATTTTGTTGTGTGACTGTGTCATGACAAAAAACCATGTACACCATTCCATATTCTGATTTTTTCATTGAAGCCAAACATACCTGCAAGGGGGCGGGGCTTTGCATAAATCATATCTAAATCCTGCCCCCTGACCAGAAATGCCCCTTTTCTTAGTATTATTAGGGATTAAGCAGGGCTTGATGATGCAAATTGTGTCATCAAGCCCTGTTCTGCTCCTAGAAACACTAAGAATAGTAGTGTTGCTAGGCAGGGAGTTGAGACTTGAGGCTATGGTTTGAATAAAAGTTCCCTGCAGGTGATTTGTTGGCTCTCCTGGGATACCAGGAGAACTGCCCGAATTTCAGGAGTCTCCCGGATATTCTGGAAGAGTTGACAATCCTGGTAAAGGCTCAGTCTGTGGCCAAATGATACAGTTCAAAAATTGTTGATGCAGCCCCTTCAGTAAGCTATATTTCTAAATCTTATCACACAGGGAAGAAATTGGTTGGTCATTCACACCTGTTCCAGCCTCAAAAGGCCTACTGATTGACCAGTCTTACTCTCTCCAGTATCCACAGGGGTCCACACTTCAGTTTTTGCAAAACAGAGATTAAACCATAAAATTAGAGCAAAGTAAATATATATTTTTGATGTAAAGATTCTACTTCTAGTAAAGGGAAACATTCCAAGTTCTCAGGGTTCTGTATGAAGCTCATGTGCCTTACACTGTATTTTTTTTATTATATACAAACATTGAATTTGACCACAGATAACTTGGCCCTATCCAGTGTGCCCACAGTTTATTTATTTATTTATAACATTTAACTAAATGTTAGTTTTAGTATTATATGAAGAAATATTTTAAAAAAAAGACATTACATAAAATGCCACTGTTGTCACTGTTGTAAATCATTTCTTTAATAACATTAAACAATTGCTTTAAATAGGTGAGCCTTATGTGAGTTTATTAATCGCACATGTGAATTGATAAGCATTGCAGCTGATGGCTGTGTGAAGTTTGTGTGGACGCATGCACTTTCATATAATACGACAGGCCTCAGCAACTTACGAGTGGTCGCGGGCTACCTTAACTTTTCCTGTGCGTATGTTTTGCTACCCAAGGAAATCCTTTGAATCTCTCATAACTGCAATGGCACGCCCATACTGTACATTAGTAGTCTGTGTGGAGCTCATTTGCATTAAGTGTCTTGCCCCTCTAGCTACGCATGCGGGGCTAGTGGTGTACTATTATGTGAATCGATTGGAAGGTTGAGGAACGTTTGCGTGAATGATGCGGTTAGGTTTAATGTGTGTATTTTTGCGTTCTGCGCATGCGCAGTTTAGAAAAACTTAACAACACGCATGTATATAACACGGATACAAAGGGTGTTTGGAGGGAGTATTAATTTAAAATATAAGAGGGAAATATAAGGAATAAATAATTATATGGTGTCATTAAGAGTCAATATTGCTATAAAACTGGTTAGAAATTGAATATTTAAGGATAACTATAGACACAAATATATATGTATATGCCAAGTCTGGTAGCTCTTTCATTTTATTTCACCATATTTTCTTTAATTATATGAGAAAAGGAGGGATGAAAAAAAAAATACAATTAAAAAAGAACGACGCTATAAGGGTCTAATCAGATGATAGTAAAATTGGTAACTAAACAATATTTAATATAACTAAAAAAGAACGACAGTAAACTATGTAGACACCTCTACTCTATTGATAAAATCGGTAAGAGAGAGGACTTCTTAGCTAGTTGATATAATTAAAGGTCTGATAGATATTTTAATCTATCAGACCTTTAATTATATCAACTACAGTGTAAGATGATAAGTTTAGATCTCGATTCGTTTTATCCATAATCCTGTTATAAATAGAAGTATACAAAATTGTGATCATTGTGTACATGAATAATTTATATAATTTATATACTAATCTTAAGTAAGAATGTGTTCTCGCTTGCAATATTATCTGCCAGAAAGAATAGATACGGATGGCACTGATTACTAATCAACTCACCTGTTAAAACAAGAAACCGGAAACCCATCAGCACCTTCTGAAGAAACCTGTACAACAGGAGAAATACATCAAGGTGTTTACTAGACAAGCACAGAGACTGACTGACATTCGGGCTATTTACACCACGGTCCGCACATGCGGACTACTCCACTGTATACCCACCAGTATTAATATATAACAAGGGAGCTCCCTGGAAAGGAAACCACCACTGCCGGAGATTGCAGGGCTTAAGCCCACCCATATTGCCTGTTTGTGTGGGTCGTACTGCTAGAGACTGCCTGAGCGGCGTCCGTCGGGTGGACCACACACTTCCGTATATCGAGAGTCAACGGGAGGAAATCTGAACTGGCATCCTAACCGGATGAGATCAAGTTCACCAGCTATGGATACTTACCCTTGTCTGTGACTGACTACATAGAACGCAACCGTGAGTAAGATATTGTGGTCCCTTACACTAGATACTAAAGCTAACTTCCTCAATAGAACTGACGCCGGTAGGCAGTACCTTGCCTCAACTACTAAACCACATTGTGGACACATTGCAGCAGCAATATTAACAAGTTCATGTATAAATTTGCACTAATCAAGTCAGCATACTGGAATATCATATTGTGGAACAAGCGCTAATAACAAGTATCAAGTTTAGGACCGTTAAATTGTATCAATATCTACAAAGGACTGCATTTTGGAGCTGAAGGTTCATTCACCAAGTTCAAAAGATACAGTGTTGCAGTATATATGTATCTAGACAGAGGAGATCAGTTGGTCTGAATATTAAGGGCAAAATACCATCAAACAATTGATAAGAAATCATTTTGACAGGTTCTATATGAATATTTATGCCCATACTATCAGGTGTGCATTATATTAGATTTGATATTGTTTTTCAGTGTTTCTATATGTGCATGTTATACCTATAGATTAATATCTATATTTTATTTGGTCACTGTTTTAATAACTTTCTTAAAGAAAATCCATAGTGCAACCCTTTTGTTCTATATAATGTATATAACACACTTACGTATCTGTGAATCTGGTCCACTGTCCCAAATTCTACATCTAATATAAGAATACCCAGATTATGCAGCTAGTTCACTAAGTTCATTAAGTGCTAGTTTCACTTTGGGAGTTTGAACCCTCCCACGAAATGGCTGCTTGCACACTGTTCAAATAGTAGGAGTGTCTTAATACAGACCTCCTGAGTACACATATAGCAGATGGATAAGCACTCACCTACAGGAGGTGACTTGATGATGGGCAGGTGAGCTTAACCCAATATAGCTATATTGTGAACTAAACCTCCTTTTTATGTATGTGCTGACACATAGTGTTATATAATGCTTGTTTGGAGCACCGGACCTCACTTTTGTTCCTAATGAGATCAGATGCCATCTTCTGGATAGCGATTGCAATCCTTGCTCCAAAGGGCTGCTTTTAGAAATAGAGACAGCCAAAAGTTCCTTTTCGGCTGTCTATATTTTGAATAGGCAGCCATTTTAGAATGGCTTTTTAGAAGTTGTTTATTTAAAACTATACAGACCCTAGACCCTATTTACACTCAATTTAGTTTGAGATTTAGTATATCCTTATATTTATCCCAAACATGTTTAAACTGTTCTACTGTGTTAACCTCAACCACATTAGATGGGAGACTATTCCACTTATCTATCACCTCTTCAGTGACGTCATTTTTCCACCCATTTCCTCTAAATATATCATCCTCCAGTTTATATTCATGCCCTCATGTTCTATTACACCTCTTCCTTTAAAAAATGCCACCCTCCACTAGCCAGTCACAACCGTTGATATATTAGAAAGCTGCTATCATATCCCCCTCCCCCCTCTCCCTTCTCTGCTCAAAGCAATACATATTTAGTTCCTCTAGCCTTTCTTGGTATGTTTTGTATGGACTATTTTAGTTGCTCTTCTCTGCACAGTCTCTGCAAATACTAATGTATTTCTGTCTTTCTGGAGATATGGCCTCCAGAACTGAACACAGTATACTAAGTGAGGTCTTACCAAGTCACATGAAATAATGACTCCTAGATCCCTTTCCTCCTCAGTAGTTTCTAAGTAGTTTCTAATGTAGTGCCATAATGATATATTGAGCTTTTGAGTTTCTGTGCCCCAAGTGCATAATTTAGCATTTTTTGGCATTGAACTGCAGTTGTCACACTCTAGACCATTCCTCCAATCTACTGAGATCATCCCTCATTTTGTGTCCCCCACCTGGCGTGTCTACCCTAAATATCTTTGTGTCATCTGTAAAGAGGCATTTTTTTCCCCTCGATACCACAGGCAATATCACCTATAAAGATATTAAATAGCACTGGTCAAAGTACAGAATCCTGGGGTACTCCACTGGTTACCTTACATCCCCAGAAGGGATTCCATTTACTACAACCCTCTGTTGTCTATCCAGTAACCAAGATCGTATCCATGCAACTATCTTTAAGTCCAATCCCAAAGTTTCCAGCTTATTTAACTGTCTGCGATGTGGAACAGTGTCAAAAACCTTTCTAAAATCTAGATAAGCTGTATTTACAGCTCCCCCTTTATCTAATACTTTAGTGACCCAGTCAAAATATTCAATAAGATTTGTTTGACATGATCTTCCCCCAGTGAATCCATGCTTGGAATACTGTAAATTACTGGATTTAAGATACAGTACAATTTGTTCCTTTAACAGTGTTTACATCAATTTCCCTGCTAATGATGTTAGACTTACTGGTCGGTAGTTTGATGCCTCTTCCCTGCTTCCACTTTAATGCAGAGGGATGACATTTGCTATTTTCCAGTCCTCTGGAATCACCACAATTATTAGTGACTGGTTGAATAATCCAGTTAATGGTTATGCCAGCACCCCGCTAAGCTCTTTTATTATGCTCAGATGTATCCCATCTGGTCTCATTGATGTGTCCATTTTCAGCTTTTAAAGTTCTTTTAATACATGTTTCTAAGTGAAAGTAGTAGTAACCCCCATTGTATTTATAGCCTTCCAATTTAAAAGTGGTCCCTTCCACTCTTTCTCTTTTCTGAATATTGAACAAAAATGCTAGTTACTGATCTGCTATAGCCCTTTCAACCTCAACAAGAATCCCGCTCTCCATTTTGAGCCTTACCATACTCTCTTTAGCTTTTCGCCTTTCATTTATATACCTAAAAAGCCTTTTGCCCTATTTTCGTACCAAGTGGGACAGTTTTTCCTCAGTTTGTGCCTTTGCTACCCTGATAATATTTTTAGCCTCCTTCTGCTTTGCAAAATACTCCTCCCTGTCATCATTATTTTGAGTTTGCTTATAATTCCGAAGGCCATATTTTTTGCTTTCACTATAGTTGCTACCTCTTTTGTAAACCACATTGGTTTTATTTTTCTGGAGTTTTTTCTAACATTTCTTATACAAAGGTCTGTTGCTGTTAATAATACACTTTTAAAATTTCCCCACTGCTTCTTAACTCCTTTCATGTGCCTCCACTCTGCGAAAGAATCACTTACACATTTCCCAATTTCCACAAAATCTGCCTTCCTAAAGTCTAGAAACCTTGTCTTTGTGTGGTACGTGTCTCTCTCAGTCATTATACTAAACCATGTTGCTTGATGATCACTGGATCCTAAGTTCTCACCCATACTTACTTCTGAGATTCTGTCACCATTTGTAAATACCAAATCTAAGATGACCTCTTTGCGAGTGGGCTCTCTCACCAATTGCTTAAGGTACACTTCCTGTAATGAATTTAAAATGTCCCCACTTCTAGTGGAGCTTGCTGAAGACTCACCCCAGTTTACATCAGGTAGATTCAAATCTCCCATGATTATTACCTCCCCTTTTAATTTCATTTTAGCAATGTCTTGCAATCGGACATTGTTCATTTCCTCCTCTTTCTCTGGTGACCTATATATCACTCCAGTACGAAGAATAATTCCCTGGGTTTCTATGGTTACCCAAAGTGCCTCAGTGTTTTCTCCAATGCTCCCTATTAAAGTTGAATTTAACCATTGCTTAACATATATTAATATGCCTCCTCCAGTTTTTCCTACTCTATGCTTCCTAAATAAATTATAACCCTCTATAGCTAGGCCCCAGTGATGATTTTCATTGCACCATTATTCCGTGACTCTCACAATATCCAGATTATCCCTTGACATTATTGCAATTAGATCAGGAATTTTATTTCCTAAGCTCCTAGCATTTACACACATTCCTCTAAGAGGTTGCATTATGAATCTCTTATTCTTCTGTTCATTATTATTGCTAGACCTGCCGCTGATAGCTCTGGAGAGGTGAGTAACCTCTCCGGGGACTTTTATTGTTAGGTGGGTTAGGGTTAGGCTCTTAGGAGGGGAGTTTTAAGGTTAGAGCCATAGAAGGGGAGGGTTAGGGTCAGGCTGCGGGAGGGGGGTCTTAGGGTTAGGCTATAGAGAAGGGAGGGAGCTATATTGATATATTTAGCAGCTGTACATTCTGTATGTGACCTGAGAAGGGGTTCAAAAATTTAAATGGGAATGTACCAGATGCTAGACTTGAGTCATATAGATTGACTTTTGATTATTATACTGTTTCATTGTTACTTATATAAGTTTTAAAAAGTTAATAGGTCTAACACAAAAAGTTCCTATAAGTTTCCTCTTAAATTAACTAAAGAATAAAAAGATATTTACCCTTAGTTTAGACCTGCAATCCAATTATTATTATTATTTCCACTTTTAACTAATCATTTCTTGACCTTTTTAAATTATAAAATGACATTTTACTTATCCACAGTTTTTATTGGTTTTAATCAATTCTGGGATTGTCATTTAGAGCATGACTGGTGGTAATGTACCTTAGAGGCTAACAGGTTATATTTCCCAGTGTATTTATTATTATGTGAAGTCAGCAAATAATTAACAATAACAGATGAAATGAGAAATGTAATGTGGGAATATGTTACGTTATATGAGAAGTGGAATTAATTATTTTGCTGAAAAAAAAATACTCTGTTAAAGCTATGGGAATCTTCTGTGTAGAGTAGATGGGCCTGATCCAGACCTATGCTGCCCGGTGGTAATACGCCGGGCGTAAGCGTAAGATCGGCTGAAATGCCAATCTGCGCATGCGTCGGCCAGATGTTGGCCGGTGTAACTACAGAAACACCCGATCTGGGATCGGGCTTCCGTAGTATCATCATAGTAACGGCTGAGGGGGCTTCCCTCTCCATTACTACGCAAATGTTAGGTGGGGGAAGGTAGTTTAATGAGGGAGGAAGGGGTTTTAGTTAATATACGCTCCTGTCCCAGTATATTTTCCCTAAAGTTAAAGTTAGGGTAGCCTTCAGCCAGCGTAAGCGAGGGAAAATACACTGGGATGGGGGAGTGTCGGGGGAAGTACATGCCGATACGCTGTGCTTTACTAAGCACAGTGTATCGGCGTAGCTCTGGATCAGGCCCAATGTGTGTTATAAATTTTTTGGGATAGAGCAGTGTTTTCCAAACCTGTCCTCAAGGCTCCCCAACAGTACATGTTTTCCAGATCTCCTTGCTGGAGCACGGGTGTGTTCATTATTAACGGTTAAAAAGATCAACAGGTGGTATAATTATATACCTTGTTCTGTAGGGAGACTTGGAAAACATGCATTGTTGGGGAGCCTTGAGGACTGGTTTGGAAACCTATAGGATAGAGGATGCGAAAGTTTGTGTGCCTACAGATTGTTATCATTCAGAAAGCATGGATTAAGTGTACCACACATTTTTGTAGCATCAGTCTTAAAGAATATAATCTCAAACTATTTCTAACCCAATATTTTGTGTGCATCTCATGTGTCTCATCTCATGTAAGCATGCTAATACTAAACATCAATGGGCACCTTTAAGGTTATTTACATTAAATTTACATTAAACATATTTGCACTCATGATGTAGATGGAAAAATCATTCTAATTTGCAAGTTTAGTAGTGTGTGCATTATTTATTATAATACTACTAGCCTATTGACTACATACAAAATGCTGATGTTACATAGCTCTACTTATACACAATAGACTAATACAATGTCATATAAACAAAAACATTAGATTGCATATGGTTTGGCAGACAGTAATAAAAAGGAAAGTCACAAAATGTATGTGACGAGAACCATTGTGGGCAACACAAGCCTTTATTTGTACATTTTGCATGTTTACCATGCTTAGAGCGATAACTGAGTGTATGTATGATGTATTTTCCTAACTGAGCAGAATTACCAAACTATTTCAGTTTCAGTGTGTGTTTGTGTATGTGTTGTGAACATGAAATAAGAAAGAAGTCTATTCTAGTAATCCTTTACATACTTGCCTGCAATCTGCCTTAAACTCTGCTGATCTCCTTTTTTTCCAAACTGAGCTACAAAAGCCAAGTTGATTGCTATTTGTAGTAAACAATTGCACTGGTCTTACCAATGACACCTATTTTTATGTATATTTTTGCCTATACATAAAAGGAGACATAACTATAGAAATGATAACTGCCTTTGTAAGAACATTGTTGTCAGATGATTTCAGGATAATAAAAAAAATGTTTGGTAGCAGAATGATGCTTATTATTATTATTATTATTATTATTAGAGCAATTGTATGGATTAGTGGCCCTTTCAACTTTTTTTTTGGTTAGCAGGTACCAGTTCCTTGTTAATGAATAAGGTCAAGTCCCCAAAAAGATCAATTTATTGAATCAGAAACAAGCAGTTGTAACAAAATAAATATAACGTATCTTTTAAAAGATACTAAATTACAAAAAAAAAAATAAGAATAGTAAAAAATGCTTGCCTCACTTGCAGTCTGTCAGAAGAGGGCACCAGAGGAGTGGGAGCAGAGTCTAAAGTGTGCAGCCAGTTGTCAGATGACACATTAGTGAGAGTAACTGGAGCTGATCCAGAAATGCACTTACAAATTTTAAGAGCAATACATGTGTAAACAAGTGTAGACCTGACCAATATCCCATTGAAATGCAGGGGAATACATATTTAAATGGTTAAAACCAAATTAGAGTTAGAGCTGAATTTTCCTGTATTAACTCAATTTACAGATTGAACATAAAGCTATGCAATATGTCAGTTCTATGTGTGAAAGCAAAGTATTTTCCCTTGTACCTTTGTTACATTTTGAACAGGTTCTGTCTACGTAATATCAACAGTGTGGGTCGCCGCTGCGAACAACCCTTTTTCGAAATGGCCGTTCTTACCCAGTCAGTTCTGAACAGTGAAGACTGAGCTGCGAATGCTAAGTCAAAATTTTACCACAACCTTTTCCCTAATCCTTACCTTAACCCTTCCCTTCAATTAACCTAACCCTTCCCTGCAGCTTGACACTAAGATTCCCTTCCCCGAAGCCTGACCCTAAAACTCCCATCCCGACCGCCCAACCCTAAGACTTCTCTCCCTGCAGCCTAACCCTAAAAATTCCCCTCCTGCAGCCTAAGCCTAAGACTCCCTTGCCTGCAGCCTAACCCTAAGACTCCCGTACCTGTATCCACAGCCTCACCCAACCTTTAACCCTCCTCTTTCATGACTCTAACCCACTTCTCCCCTTTCACTATCCTAACCTTAACCCTCCCATCCCCACAGCCTAAACTTTTTACTTTTTTGCTTTTGACATTATTACTAACCTTTTTAGTTGTTTTCTAAATAATTTAAACACATTACAACTATCGTTTTGCAACTATGTTTATTTATTTCTTGGTTTCTGCATCATTAATCCACTTCTGCTACTCTTGAATAAGTATTTGCATGCACGAAATATAGTGTTCTAGTTCCATTCAGTTGTCTTCCAGTTGAACGTGCTGTTGGGTTTTTCTTTATTACTTCTGGTTTCCTACAGTATGCTTGTTTTTGCTACCTGCTTTGGATATTCTGTTATTGCTATGAAATGTTTGAACCACTGTTTTGTGTTTACCTGGAGCTTCTGGTACATTGTTGAATTTTACTTCTTCAAGAGTGTGACCTTTGTTGTTGCATTTGTCACTCTTTGGCTTGTGTTGAAACATCAGGATGATTTCAAGACCATGAGCCTGATTCAGAATTAAGAAAGTGCTTAAAATAAGAGAGGAAAGTCACTCCTGGGCTAAACCATGCAGATTTCAGGGAGAGTCAAGTAAATTGTATTCTTTGCATGCAGAGATATATCTTTGAATTGCTTATTGCACACAGACACTGACCAGCTTTACTATCACACTGTTATTTAAACTTGGACTGGGAAATGCCACCTCTCAACTCTAGTGCTGTTTGCAACAGATGAAATATAACTTCCCTGCAATCAACATGGTTTAGCCCAGGACTGACTTTCCTTTCTTATTTTAAGCACCTTCTTAATTCTGAATCAGGTCCAATATGCATATAATTAATTGGTGTCTTTTTAATGCAAGGCATTAAAAAAAGCCTTAAGATTCTTATGTAATCATTTTTGTTTATTCTATAGTTTTATTTTAGATAATCATCTAAACTCATAAGTCAACTTTTAAGGTGGAGAACTTTTATGCATACAAAATAATTGGTATTTCATACGTCATTGTTGTGGTTTTCATACTGTATCTGAAATAAGAGCCTTGCTAAATCACCTTAAAATATTTATCTGAAAAAGTAAAATTCTGACAGATACTTGTACTTTTGTGCTTCATACACATATTTTGAAAGGTATTAGCATTTATTGATATTTTAATCATCTATGCTGTGGAAGATTGTACTTTGGTCTTTGTTGATCATCTGGAATTTGACTGTGTACAGCCTCTTTTATTTGATTAAATAGCAGCATCACCGCCATCATGACTTGCTGGATTAATCACTGAACTTTACACGGGGAGAAAGAGGAGACTTTTTATTTAAGTTCACTGTTTTTTCTGGCTCCATAATTTGTTATAAGCAGATAATTGAGGATATTGACAAGGTGTCTTGCAGCTGTTTTCTACACTGCAAACTAAATAACACTGGCAGATGTCACTTTTTAGTTTCTTGTCTTTAACATTTATTTATTTTTGAAACTGAAAAAACTTAACAAAATACATACAGTTCTGTAGTTGTCACAATAACAATATAATGTAAACATTGTTTTAAGTGAAAGCTGTAGAGGAGACAAGACAATTGTGGTCGTATAGCATAATTTTTGTTATCCAGAAACTGTACAATAGTAGAGAGGATGACAATACCACCATGTTAGGGCAATAACACACACACACACACACACACACACACACACACACACACACACACACACACACACACAGTTTCAGTCTATTTAAGTACAGAACTATAAAAAGAAAGTTAGTACTTAAAGCCTTTTTTAGTCATTGGCACATAGCCTAAGGGTATCTGATCAATGTAGTATTATAGATACAAAGACTGAAAAGATTAAAGTCATGTTAGACACATAGGACCGTGTTCACACCTAAGAAGCAGATGCTTCTTAGGTGCGGATCCTCAGTAAATTAGGTAGGTCATTTAAGCAATCTACATACTAGATTGGTACGTAGCGGTCTTTAAAGACTGCACATAGTATTTTAAGTAGAAAGAGGTGGCGTAATACCTCCTTGGGGGGGGGGGGGGGTGAAGGTAGGTGGACTTAGGTAGAAGTGGGAGGAAGGAGGGATATAGATTAGCCGGGGAGGCAGGGAGAGGCAATGTCCGTGCAGACATTGCATGGAGAGATAAGGTAGCCCTATGGCACTCGTAAGTGCCACAAAGTACCTAAAAACGGGGGGTGGGATAGGGGCAGATCTGTCCGCACCTAACTCACCCGGATATGTGAATACGGTCCATAATTTTTACACACTGCTGTTCCAAATGAGCTGAGTGTAGTGTGACTGGTGGGCTCTTAGCAGACATAGCAGTTCAAGTTCTCATCAAAAATAAAAGTTGAAGAATTTCAACACCATAGAACAAAAATGGGTTTTGGGATTTTATTGCAGCTAAATGTTTTATTAAAATTATTTTTTATGCCACAACACAGACTTACTGTATTTTAAATACTCATAAATGTTATATTTTATATTTTGTAATCTGTATATTATCACAGCATACATAATAGATATATAGTTATCTAGAATTACACATTGTAAGCAATATTTAACATATTAAAAAAAGTGAATATGGCCACAAGAAGCTGGTAGATTATAACTGCCAACAACATGGAAAGACATAATGACATTTTAACTTTTCAATTATATTTCTACACCTTGAATCAGTGGTCGAAGCAGAAATTTAGAAGTGGCGGTATGGACGTTTTGAAGTGGCAGTATGAAAATATAGAAATAATAGAATTGAATAGAGATTTTTAGCTATTCAATTAAATCAGTGGGAGAAGTGACAGTTTGGCATACCCTCGTATACCGCCTCACTGCAAACACTGCCTTGAATTATATGTGACTATACTCATTGTCATAAATACATAGGTTATAATATAGTTAAATTATTTTGTGATGTCAGAAAAACTGTGGTTCTTTCTGCAAAGTACAAAAGGATTGCCTAAAAAATGTGGATAGACTCACATTCCCATTGTATGTCTATGCCATATTGTTGTGGGAGGAACAGACAGTTCTTTCTCACTCTGTCATAATGCAGGGGGAGAAGTCTCATTTATTCCTTCTAGCACTGCGTGGGGAGATAGAGAATTATAACTTCCTCTTGACTGGTTTACTGTTTCATCCTAAAGAGGGAAAAATACCTAAAATGTGGATAGTGATTGCTTGCCAAAAAGAGCACCTTCTATCAGTGGCAGTTTTATATGTTCCTTTTACAATGTCCCCATAAAAGGTTAGAAGCTCCCCTATTATATTTAGATAACCTGAAATACTAGATAGTAATACCTGAAATACTAGATATTAATAGTATTAGTACAAAAAACACATTATTACAATATATAAGTATTACAAAAAACAGTGTACAATCCATAAATACTGTCATCATAAATTAACATTTTTAAATATTATTGTTCAAAACCAATTACTGAATATATCAAAATGTTAACCTGGTTATTGTATGCTGCAATCATTAATCCTCTCAACCTTTAATTTTGTTTACAAATAAAAATGATTATTATTACTAAAGAGAAACACTTACTTTTTTTAATCTTGTTTTCTTTTGGATTGACACATGCTTTTAAATAATGTCTGACGGACAATAACAAGTAAATTTCCAAAATAATTTAGCTATAAGGAAAATGGAGTGTTCCACATGTTGGGAGATTTTTTATAAGATTCCACAAAAACTGGGAAATTTTTATCTTTTACTTAATTAGTATACAACATTCCTTGCTGACATGGAAAATTATTAGAACACAGCGTACTTGCCATAGATGTATTTGCGGGCTGTGTGTGATACAAATGCACACACAATGGTGCCTATGAAATGCAACCAATTTTGACAAATATTGTACAGACACACAGCTGCAAAGTGCAATGCAGCTGCAAGCCCAAATACATTGCGCAAAAGTACACTGTAATTCTGACTGTACAAGGGATGTGGTTTGTCCTTTTTGCAAAAGTCTATCATACAACTGCTGAATGGAGACTTCTGATATTCTCCAGTGTAGAAGTGGCAGTGATGCGCCATTCAGCTGGCAGCTGTATTATTTTTGAAATAAGGCCAGCTGGACCGACAGCTGCATGTCTGTTAAAAAGTAAATGTGAGAATATAAAAGTAAATAATATTTTCAATTCTTAATACAAACAAGATCTTTTCCCTTGATGTATTTAGAAACTATATGACAGTGGCACAATACTTCAGCAGCGATTTATGACCCTTTCTAATGCATTTAATGAGTCACATCCTAACACAAGGGTAAGAAATTGGTTGCAGAAGTCCATCCCACTGGATTTAAACATAAGTTGGGGCTGGTAAAAAAAATTTGACGTAAACAGCCTTCTGCGTTCAGCTTTGGATCGGGTGCACTTCCCTCTCTCAACACACCCCACAGAATGCAACCCACTCCAGCTCGATTTGTGCTTAGATCTAAATCAGCTGTAATAGGATGCTCTTCAGTTCTGAGCCCAACAAGAGCTACCTACCAACCACTTCTGCCTTTGAACACAATATTAACACAAACCCTGCACACTCTCTTTTTTTCTACAATTCCCTCATCTCTGCTACTAACACTGGTGTGTGGCTAGATCACACAGAGCACTGACAGCACTTTTGCCCTACACCCTGGCTGGTCCATTGTGTGATATATATAGCACTTGTCCTTATGTATCAAAACCACTGTCCTATAGAGTGTAAGCTTGTAAGCAGGGCCCTCCTACCCACCGTCTGTCTGTTATTACCCAGTGTTGTTATAAAGATTGTTAAATTGTAAAGTGATACGTAATCTGTGGGGGCTATATAAAAACTTGTTAATAAATAAATAAATAAATGCTCTAAAATTATTCAGCAAAATGTCACATCAGCTGGTGTATGCTCACCTCTGGATCGGGCCCACACTGAATAAACCCTCCCAATGCCCCTAGTTTATACTTTATAAGCTTCCCAAATTTAAAACTATGCTAATTGCTTCATCATAGTACAGTACTTCTAAGTTAACCCACCTACATCAGTTTACTCTTATTTAATGCCTGCTGCTTGATTACCTTTAATGAGCACCCTATCCATCCCCCAATTGAAACTTCCTCACCTTAGTTCATACTTAATTAACTCCACACCTACACTTAAGTCCCCACCCAAACACAGTTTAAAAGTCACTCACCTCTCCTGCGATTTCCATTCTTTCCTCTCTCCAGTGTACCTATCTTCCAACCCCCTTCCTACAGACGTAGCTGTGTTTACTGGACGTGAGAGAGAGAGTGCCTTGCTTCTCTCTGCTGCAATATTAAGTCAGAAACATGGTCCAAACATTCACTTTCACTGCAGTGCTGATCACCTGGCTAGTTAGATTGTCAGCTGCAGAACACACAAGCTGCTGTTTGACTCAAAAGTCAGCTCAGATGATCCAACATCTAATCCAGGTCTGTGCCTACGCATGCCACTTGTGTCTACCCTAGGGTTGCTGACTTTTAACAGGATCTCCCGGAGGGAAGCTATAGATGCATACAGGTGGCAGTGCTTAATGCTGTGATTTATGCAAATCGCGCCATTAAGCCCTGCACCCTTGACTAATACTTAGCCGTTTTTAGCTGTAATAGGGACCGGGGCAGGGCTTGATGGCGCAAATTGCGTGAAGTCCCTCCTTGTCCCTAGCAACACTAGTATACTAGTGTTGCTAGGCAGGGGGCAGGACTTGAGGCCATGGTTTCTTTGATGATCTAATCAGAGGCTGCAGGGGAGAGAGACAAGGAGAGACTGAACTTCCTGCTTTCATCCTGCACCCTGATTGGTCTGACTCACTGTATGTCAAAGCAGTGTAGATGATGTCACACACAATGAAGAGCTGCAGCCTCAGAGATGTAAGAACAGCATGTCATTTCAGTGAGCCAGGAGTTCTGTGTGGTGTCTGACTGACTGTGGATACAACTTGGCAACTTGTGTCTGAGCAGGAGGATATAAGGCTGGGAGGGTGCTGTGTCTGAGCAGGAGGATATAGGTCTGGGGAGGGGGTTTGTCTGAGCAGGAGGATATAAGGTGGGGGAGGCTGTGCCTGAGCA
>WWET01003401.1:134482-145980 GCA_011038615.1 Limnodynastes dumerilii
TCGAGGGGCATCTTGCTCCCCCAAAATTTCCAGGGGGTGCCCAGGACCGCAGACAGGAGGAGGCAACGGTTACCCTTGTAAGCGGGGGGATGCGGTGCCAGGCTGATCATCCCCCCACTATGAAGACTGCAGAGCTCAGTGTGATGCTGGCATGAGCTCAGGTCACGTCAGTGTCATCCAGAGCAGAGAGGGAGCGCCGCCAATGGGCACAGCAGGAGAAAGAAGGTAAGGTAAGTAAAGGAGGGGGATTATTGGAACTCTGGGAGGCTGAGGGGATTATTTGGAGGTTTAAGAGAGACATGAGGGGATTATTTGGAGGCTGAGGAGATAAATGAGGGGATTATTTGGAGGCTGAAGATACATGAGGGTATTATTTGGAGGCTGGGGAGACATGAGGGGGATTATTTGGAAGCTGGGGAGACATGAGGGGGATTATTTGGAGGCTGAAGATACATGAGGGGATTATTTGGAAAATGGGGAGACATGAGGGGGATTATTTGAAGGCTGAAGATACATGAGGGGGTTATTGGAAGCTGGAAAGACATGATGGGGATTATTGGAAGTCTGCGGAGACATGAGGGGGATTATTGGAAGCTGGTGAGACATGATGGGGTTTTTTGGAAGCTGGGGAGACATGAGGGGGATTATTTGGAGGCTGTGGAGACATGAGGGGGATTATTGGAAGATGATGAGACATGATGGGGATTTTTGGAAGATGGGGAGACATGAGGAGGATTATTGGAAGCTGGTGAGACATGAGGGGGATTATTTGAAACTGGGGAGACATGGGGGGTTATTAGAATCCTGGAGACAACACATTGAGTATGTTTTGAAAGGCCTGGGTGATGATTTCTATGGACACTGACAACATGGCTCTTGTGTATCAGCTGTTTTTTTGGGTTGCCATGATTGCTGATGCAGTTTGGCCATCACTTCCTGATATTGATGGGCTTCCGTCCGGAATCGTTGAAGCGGACATGCCTTAAGCTTCGGCTTCCTTTGTATTGTGGTTACAAATATGTATTTTGCTCTTTAAAACACTAGGAGGCTATTGTGGTTAAAAGAATGTTAAATTTGACACTCAAATGATATTGGTCCCAATAGTAAGATATTTGTAGTAGTTGTAGATATTAAGATTTGTATTAAAACGTCAAATTATGTGCAAAGACATCCCTAAATACAAATGTAATCTGTAATGCAGATAATTAATGTAATAATAATAATAATAATAATAATAATAATAATAATAATAATAATAATAATTATGACTATTTAGTTCCGGCATGGATCAATGTATACTGTATGTCTGTGAAAGGGGCTATGTGAGTACTTTACCACACACAGGTCAGGTCAGCTTACACATTAGCGGGCCATAAAACATGCTTGTCAGGCAGGGAGTACTGGTGGAGGGGGCTGTTGGCACATGATGGGAAATACTGGGGGGGGCTGGACACATGATGGGTTGACCACACCCCCAATAACTTGACCACGCCCACAATGGGTTATCCACGCCCCCTTTGGCTGCACCAATACACAGTACGCAACAAGAAGGGGGACCACACTAATATGAGAAGGGGGCGCCAGTGGAAGGGCTAAGTTCTCTCCCCCCAAAAAAAAAGTTGTGATGCCCCTGGGCACAGGACTGACAAAATATGCTGAGATCCAATCATGCACTGGATTTATGTGGCACAGAGATTTATTTTTCCATCCATTTTTTATTCCATATTATAAGGTATACAATATATCTCAGTAACAGATTCATTGTATAACTTATACAATGATTCTGTTACTGAGATGGATCTTATACCTTATAATATGAATTCAGTTATTTTTTAATATGTCAAGAAAATATCTCTGTGCCACATAAATCCAGTGCATTATTATAACATGCAGTGCTGGAATACTTTTATACTTAATCTATTACTGAGATCCCTCAGAGGCATGTTATACCTTATAACATGGAATTGGTTATTTTTATTATATGTCAAAAAAAATGTAAAAAAAAAATCTCTGTGCCACATAAATCCAGTGTATGATTATAACATGCAGTGCCGGAATACTTATACAGTATACTCAACTGGATTTGGCACAGAGTTTTTTTTTTACATAATAAAAAATAACTGATTTACGTTTTTTTTCTTAATGTGTCAGTCTCTGTCTTCTCCTCACAGTCACAGTCTGCAGCTCTAGGGCGCGGTATTCAGTGTCCCATCGGCGCTCCACCCCATGTGATGATGTCACACATTGTCACATCACACACAGAATGCCGCGGACCTTCGGCATTGTAATGCAGAGGTCTAATACGTAGGTCCTTCCTCCCTTGCATTCAGACATCTGCCAGCATAGAATAATAGCGGCGATTTGTCAACTTGTGTCCTGGGTAGGACAGAGAGGAGGCCAGGGGCTATCCCGGGCCCCCTCTCTATCCGGGTCTGGGACACTAGGCTCGGCTGTCCCCCCCTGATGGCGGCCCTGACGGTGCATGCAGGCTGCTTGTGTGTCGAGTCCGATGCATGTGTACTTTGTCCGCACTGGTTGTGATGGAACTGCTTGGCTTGTGGCACTGCTCGGCTCATGATTGGTTTTGTTGATATGAGTTACAGCTCCTTTTTTCTTACAAAAAAAGCACTGCTAGTAAGTAATATGAAAGTGAAAACTAGACACTGATTAATTGCTATGGCCAACATATGAATTTTGCCTTTTCAGAAGTTTAGTAAATCTCGCCCTTAGGGCCTCATTCATTAAAAATGATATAGCCGCGATTTAAAAAAAAAAATTCAAATTCATTAAGACGCGATTTTGCCGCAATTTTTTCAATCTCAGGCGATAGTGTGTGATTTTTAAAGGGCTAAATCGCAGTGATTTTCTATAGAAAACCACCGCGATTGGCCCTTTAACAAATCGTAGCAAATCACTGACGTCATCTCTTATATAAAACACTGCCCCCTAGTGACTTATTCGTCATTAGAAGCAGTCTGGATGAAGAAGAGGAGGTTCCCAGTGTCGTGTCAACAGGAGAAGATTCAGAGAACCGGACCGGACACTTCAAGCAAGCTGAACCCAGAAGAACAAAGACTCCAATGAAGAACAGAACACTTCCCAAGATGCTGACATCAAACGATGAGTGCACAAACCTTTTATAAATTTTATTACACACGATACAATGCACACATTTCACTTAGATTAGGAGAGATGACCACCGGAGGTAAGTGCACACATTTAGGGAACATTGTTAGTTAGGGAATATTTATTTTTTACATGCATACTTTATTAAATGATTTTAGGGGTTAATGTATGTTTTGTGGGTGTTTGATTTTTTTTGTTCACACACTACACGCAGTGCTGCATGGTTAGAAGTCTACCCATGTTGTGCTGATAGAATTACAAGGGTCAGCTTTGCTGATCCTTGTAGTTCGATTAGTACAGCATGGATAAGGCTTTCAGCCATGCAGCACTTAGGTTTTACACAGACAAAAACACGTCTGTTATACGGACATGTGCTTTTGTCAGTCCCGACAGAAAATCACAATAGAATCGCACCTCTCTGGCTGCGATTTTATTTTTGGTGATTTCTAGGCGATTTCACCGTGATTCGGTGAAATCGTCCTTAATGAATATCAAAATTTGTATCTTTAACATTAAAAAAAATCGGGACCGCGATTTAAACACACGCGATTCCAAATCACACTCAAATCGCATGATTTGGAGTTTAATGAATATGGTTTGGCGATGTTTTAGCCCCAAATCACGCGATTTGAGGAGATTTAGACAAAATTGACTTTAATGAATCTGGCCCTAAGTGTCCACATATATGGACTGTGAATAATGGTTTTAATGCAACCACATTCCGTTCTCAAAAACTCTGTATTCAGTCCTCTGCTCATATATTTTAATTTATGCTGCACAGTTAAATGTTCTGTCAGGGTATGGAAAATTTTACTTATATATTTGTCTTTAATGTATAAGTTGCATTCTATGTGGTATAAAATTCTCTTTATGTCTTAAGAAGTGATGAGTGTAATTGGCAAACTGCTAAAGAAAAATTTAATGTTTAGACATGTTATGTGGGATGTACTTAATATAGAATAGAAAACGTGCAAATAAATTTACATGAAAAATAATGAATACATTAAATATTTAACTCTGCCTTGGTAGTGTAAATTCCATAAGAGAATGCTTGCTGTTTCATCAAGGACAGAGGAGTTAAATCCTCTAGTCACAAAGGGCCTGATCGAGACCTATGGCCGCCCAGGGAATTACAGCCGGCTTGGCCGTAAATTCCCTGTTTTGAAGGTTGTGCGCATGTGCGGCGGCGTAATGGCTGGTGGCCATAACTATAGTTACGCCGGTTGTTACGAAAAGGGGGCTTTCCCCCCCTTTATGCATGCCGTATCTCTGCCGTCAAGGCAGAGATAGGCATGCAAATTAGGGAACGGGCCGGCGGAAGCCCTGTTATGATCAGCAATGCGGCTGTAAGGCCGAAAAGCTGATCGTAATAGTTAGGGTAGGAATCTGGACACTTAAGTGCACTCCCCACTACAATGACGGCCGTAAGGCGCCCGTAGGTCTGGATCAGGCTCAAAGTACTTGACCCACTTTGCAGTAGCTGTTGTCTGTTTCCACAATTCTCTGTTTGTGGAGGTTATAACAGTAATTCTCCTCTAATGTCGTAAGGCCGTATTCACAGATACGTTTTTGCGGCGGATTGCGTGTGCATTTTTAACTGCGCATGCATAGTAACTTTTGCCACGCAAATTACATAGTATTTATGCATGTAAGAACTTTAGGCACGGACTTGTGAATTGCACTTAGGGACATACGTACAGAAGGGTGTGTTTTTTTTTCCATGTGGTAGAAGTTACGTGAAAGTGGGCAGGGGGAGACATTTAAATGGGCATTTGAGGGCGCGGTTAGATAAATATGCACGTACATAATTAACATACGTGCATAAGTACACACGTAGACTTAAGGGTGCCCTATGGAGGTGTAAGTCACCAAAAACCCGTCCGGCCGAGGGGAGTGTCATGGGTATTGCCTTGCAACGTGAGTGTGTAAAAAAAACGCACGTAGTGAATACGGATCTGTGAATCTGGTCTATATTATGCTTCACTGCTGGTTGTGTGGCTTTCTGGAGAAAGATTGATTCTTCACTTTGAAGTAGTTAGTAAAATGTCTGCAACATTCCGATTAAGAGTATTGATTGACTTAGAAAAAGCAGAGGTTCTGAATTTATACTGTAACACCTTCAATTCAATAAAAATGCAAAGGGAAAGAAGCACATCAAGGATAGTTTTACACATGTATAGAAAAATATTTTCAGTAAAATATGAATATATAGATCTAGCATTACTAGAGATTATGGGCTCCACTTACTATGTCCGGGCCAGATCCAGACTTAAGTACGACTGCAAATTTACGCATGCTGCGTACTTAAGTCTACATATGAAGGGGCGTGTCATCCCTACGCAAGCAAAAAATATGCATTGTAGGTGGAGGGAGTCATTTAAATTGTACAATATGGGTTGGGTTAAGCAGTTACGTAGGACAAAGCTATACGTACGACCAAAGATACGCATGAAAAAGTTTAGGTAGGGTTTTCAACTCATAAATCTGAAAAATTACTTGTGTGCGAGGGGAGTGCCCAGGGGAGTGCATTATAATTACTAGTGCATAGCAACGCTACGCAATGGTACTTAAAGTGAACTTAAGTCTAGATCTGGCCCTTTGTGAAGATTTCTTTATTTACATTGCTAGAAACCAGGGCGACGATAGCATTAACACTACCGATCGCCGGCCCGCTCTGATGAATGCGGCCCAACAGATTGCTGTATCTAGTAAATATCAGTGCAAAATTTAACAATCTGTGTTGACACATTAAATTACACCATCTGAACATTACGTTAGGGTAAGTACTCCAGCAGTATCCCCATATATCCCCCTTCCCCCCCCCCTGTTATTAGGGGATATATATCGGGAGATCACTGGAATACAAAACAAAAGTGGCAATAATAATATTGTAAAATTTACAATTTATTTATATTTAAGTAATAAATAAATAAATAAATAAATAATAAAAACTATGAGGAATTTTATGGTTAGGCTGCAGGGAGGGGAGTCTTAGGGTCATGCTGCGGGGAAGGGAGTCTTAGGCTCAGGCTGCAGCAGAGGCAGAACTTCCGGCGGTGCAAGCCGTGCATAGCAATGGGGCCCATGGAGAAAATGGGGCCCATATCAGCCACTACTGCGGTGGCTGTGGGCCCCATTATCTCCATGGGCCCCGGCTCTGTGTGTGTGCACCTATTGGAGAATACTGAGGGGAGTTGGAGGCACATATGGGGGAATACTGAGGGGAGTTGGAGGCACATATGGGGGAATACTGAGGAGAGGCTGGAGGCACATATGGGGGAATACTGAGGGGGGGCTGGAGGCAATTCTGGGAGAATACTGAGGGGAGCTGGAGGCACATATGGGGGAATACCGAGGGGGGGCTGGAGGCACATGATGGGGAATACTGAGGGAGCCTGGAGGCACATGATGGGAGATACTGAGGGGGGCTGGAGGCACATTGGCGGGTTATACCTCTGGGCTACAGGATGGGGAGTCTTAAGCTGGCCTTACACTAGGGAGATTATTGCTCCCATCAGAAAATGGCCGATAAATGGGACGATTTTCCCCATGGGAAAGGTCCCGATATCGGAACCATACACTGCAGAGGCTGGGAGTGTTAATCTTGACAGAAGACCCATTCAGCTAGCCTATTGGCTGGCTGCAAACACCAAATTTATGTATGATAAAAAAATTATGTGGAGGTTCCGCAGCACGATACAGAACCTCTCACAGTGACAAGATGCACAGCTGCTGTGTCCTCTCTCCCTCTCTTGTGTTCACTGTCATAGCACTGCAGAATCTCAGGCTGCAGTGCTGTAACAGTAGACCTGATAATTTAATAATTGCTCATACACTAGAAGATATCAGGAGCTTGCTACATATTTAAATCACACATGGCAAAAGATCAAATTATCGTTCCACCTTCCTGGAATGTTTTTTTGCCAAAAATGTATCTGTCCCACTAACTATAGCGATTATTTGCCCGATCACCTGATAACTGGATGAGCAGGCCAATAATCACTCTACTGTATGGAAGGGTCAGGAAGTGGCTTAATGTTAGGGTAATGTAAGGGGAGGGTTAGGGTAATTGAAGTGGAGGGTTAGGGTAAGGATTAGGATAAGAGTAGGGGTTAGATAAATAATTACCATTCGCCACTGCATCTTCATCCTGGAGAGGATTGATTGCATCTCCTTTATGAGGCAGAAGCAATCAATTTGAGAGCCATTTCGGAACTGGCTGGGAGAAAACGGCCCTTTTGAAAAATGTCAGTTCTCACCGCCGACCCACTCTGCTTTCAAATATATCAAAGGGTGTAAGCAGGTAGAGGAGGGTGTCATTTTAAAAGATGTACAATAGAACATGATGGCATTCCTATAAGCTGGAGGGTTTTAGGTTCAGAGGAAATGTGCAGAAAAATTACTCAATTGAAAGGGTGATAGATAAGTGGAATAGCCTCCCATCTGAGGTGTTTGAGGCTAACACAGAAGAACAGATTTAACATGCTTAGGATAAATATAAAGCTATCATAAATCTGAAACTAAATTAATGATAAAATAGGATCTATGGTCAGCATAGCTTTTAAAAAACAACCGGGCAGACCGAATAGGTCTTGTGGCCTTATCGCGAGTCACTCTCTATGTTTCTATTACAGTTTTCCATTAAATATTACTGTAAATAGTGGTGGACTGAGGAGTAAGCTGAAATATAGACACTACTGTAACTATTTTCTCCTCTTAATGGACAGATCTATACCTCCGCTGCTCTCACTAATATAAAGTTATTCTCTTAGGAGTGTACCTGTATATTTTCTCACCACTCCTGTTTTATGGGTTGATAGTATGGGAATGTACAGGTAGGGTCCTGGGAGTGTAACAGTAGCTGAAGTCAGCCCTTGCTGTACATTCTATATATCTCCCCTCCCACAGAGCAGATGCAAATGTGCTTCCAGCTCTTAGCTGCCCCACCGTTAGATTACCTACCAGGATAAGCCTGGACCCAGAATTCTTTAATTCTACTGCAGCAAATGCACATATACACAGTATAATGTATACACATCAGATATACACATATACACATAATATAGCACATATACACAGTACAAAAAAAGGGGGCGTTTTCTAATCCTAGTGATTGAAAAACGCCTTCTTAGCATAAACTAGGATCAATTTCCATGTAACTGTTCAGTTTGTATTTTAGCAGCACCACATGCACTTTATGCTTATATGCTATGACTTAGCTTCTTATACATTGTAAATTAGTGCTTATTTTTTATTTCCCCCATACCACAGGAAGAATACATATCCCTGGTAATAAACTTTGTCACCTTAATGGTCCCAGTATAATGGCCAGAGTTCTAAGAATCATTGAATTATTTTAATAATTAACTTAGGCCAGCAAAAAATATAAATGGGTAATTACTCATTGCTAGTAGTATTCCTTAACTCCTCCCTCATTTCATGTCCCATAACAGAATTACTAAGTATTATCATGGGGCCGGATCCAGAACTACGGCCGTCTTCCACAGACGGCCGTAATTCAATGAACAATAGCTACTGCCCATGCGTAGTAGCTATTGTACGTAATCTGTGTATCATTTCGATACGTAGATTGCGTATATGCGTACATGCGCAGTAGCTATTGTTCATTGAATTACGGCCGTCTGTGGAAGACGGCCGTAGTTCTGGATCTGGCCCATTGTTACTATAAGACACCTTACTCATGGATGATCACAGGTCTGCTAGTGCCCTGAGCAAGAATCATAACCCTTATACAAATATCACACTACATTTATAAAATAATACTATTACCAGAAATAATGTTTGGATAATTAAAAATTGCACTATATACCTCTTAATTAAGCTCTTTATTCCTCCTTAAATATGTTCGAATTATTCCTATAATAGGCTTTAATATCCCTTCTTTAATAGGACTCTATATGATATAGAGTTCTATTATAGGGAATAATTTGAGGAATAAAGAATTTTATATTATTATATATCTTAGAAGAGAAAATTTTAGCACAGTTAAAGATATAGCTTTACTATATAGCATATAGTCAATTGTGCTTAAATTATCCTCCAAAATAGAGATTTATATCATATAGAAACCTATTATGGGGTGGATAAAAAGGCCTATTAGAGGGGGAAATTTTAAAAAAGTTATTTATGGAGGCATGCAGAGTTATAATATAAGTGATATAAAGAGATTTATAATGAGGGTATATAATCTATATGCTAATTAATAAGTGGAGGGTTTGACATAAAGAATAGGTCGAGGTAGAGCGGGGTGAGAGGAACATTAACCAGGAAGCAGCATTGAGTATAGGTTGACGGGGGACAAGACAGATGAGTGGGAAACCATCGAGGAGGAAGTTACAATAGTCAAGACATGATATGACTAGAAAGTGGATGAAGGTTTTGGTAGCTTCATTGGTAAGGAATGGACAAATGTGTCCAATGTTGCGTAAGTGGAAACAGCAAGAATGAGAGAAGGCACGGATGTGAAGTATAAAGGAAAGGGAGGAGTCACATCTAGGCAGCGAACTTGAAGGGAGGAGAACACAGAAGTATCACCAATGGTTATGATGATGGAGGGGGGGGGGGAAACTATAATCAGCTTGAGGAAGCGTTTGGCCATCCAAATTGATAGGGATGCAAGGCACTCAGAAATGTTAGACAGAAGAGTGGGGTTAAGGTCAGGGGAGGAGAGGTAAGAGGCCCAACAACAGGTAGTGGGGGGGGGGGAAGGATGAGCTAGGGGTGGAAACAGAGAAGGTGCGTTCAGAGAGATAACCAGGAGAGAGTAGTTTGAGACAAAAAGAGTGGAGGGTTTAAAGCATAAGAGGATGGTCAACAGTGTCAAAAGCAGCTGACAGATCAAGGAGGATGAGGATGGAGTAGAGGCCCTTGGATTTGGCAGAAAACAGATCATTGGTCACTTTGGTAAGGGCAGTCTCGGTGGAATGGAGGTGCCGGACACCAGATTGGAGGGGGTCTAGAAGAGAGTTGTCAGTGAGGTAGCTGATGAGACGTTGGTGGACTAAACGTCATTATAAAGATATGCCTCATTATAAAGATAAGAAATTTCGTAGTGTTGCACATGTCAGCTGACAACACTGGGTTTAGTCAGGTTTCACATGACAGGAGCAATATGGCAGACGTCTCTCACACAGATTTTCTTCTGTGTTCTGGAAGAGAAATCATGCCATGCTACCTCATCCTGGTGAATTGAAGTATGTTTTGAGGTAGAAATGGACACATATTGTAAATATAAGGTTTTTATATATTAAAACTTTACAATCTTCTGAAGGGCAGTAGCTGGCTCCATATTAAATTCCCCACCCCCCGTGATGTCACATGATTAATTCACTGTATTTAGCAGAGGGGGAAATTTGAATGCCATGTAATGAAATAAGTCACAGAATGAAATTTAAGTGTCTGTGGAGAATTGTCTCCTGGTGCTGCATGCCAAAATTTATAGTAAAATAATTAAAAATGAAAAAACTGGAACAGGTTAAAGTGGAAAATGTGGCCGTTTTTTTCTACTTCCTTTTTCAGAAAGCCACATTACATTGATTACATTAGAATATGATTGGGAAGGCAGAACTCAGTGCAGAAAGGGTCTTTTTACTAGCTGTTTGTTTTGTTAGGGAGCTAATGATCCTGGGGAGTACCTTTGAGGGGCGAGATTTCAGAGAAAATGACAGGTGTTTTACAATTTAGGAAAAATGTGCTGCATTATAGAGATAGGAGAGAGATTTCACAGCTAATAACGTTGCACATGTCAAGTAAGAGCCCTCTGCTGGGTGCACTGACACTGCCTTCACATGAGAGGAGTAAGATGGCCACTTCCCTCTCCTGGTGTGTTGGAGGAGAAATCAGCTATAATAACTACTTCTGTTGGGCTGGGGGGTGTTTTTAGCTTGAGGGGGACACACAGTGAAAACTTCAGCTTACAGTTTGCTGTAATAAAAGAGATAAAAGCTCCAAATCGCTGTGTGAGCGGGAAGCTGTTGTCTCCTAGCAATGTGATAATTTATTCACTGCACTGGGGGGTGACCTAAGAGGAACTCTGACATACATACAGCAGTCATGCAGATTCTTCCTTGGCCTCTATTACAAAGCCAATGCTGAGGGTGACCTAAGGGGAATTGTGACATACAGAAGGCAATCACAGACTTTCCTGGCCTGTATTACAGCTGCAGTGTAAATCATTAAGGTTATGTGGCAGGCAGGAAATTATTCACATCTTGAAGACTGTGAGGGAGTGGACCCCTGAGTTTCCCCTCAGTTTAAGGAAATAAAAAAATGTAGATAATTTATATTTGTTAGGTTAAGGTGTTGGTTCAATTTTATTTGTTCTTATTTACACACACACACACACACACACA
>WWET01003402.1:43699-62786 GCA_011038615.1 Limnodynastes dumerilii
CCATAGTCCCATCATGTGTCTAAAGCCCCCCTCCCCCCAAGGTTTTCTTACCTAACAGCCTCAGACTGTATCCTCCGAGCGGAACTGTGGCTATGATATGAAGTCCCGCACTGGCCGAGACTGGGAAATGAAATCCCACGGGACTTCATTTCCCATTCTCGGCCACCGCGGGACCTCATATTCTAGCCGCCCGCAGTCCCGCGGTCAGATGAGCCTGTAACGGAGTGGTAAAAATGTCAGAGGTCTGAACTAAAGGAAGGCTTTCCTACCATTTAGATATACCTGTGATAAAATTTGAGGAGTACCACGGTTGAATTCCAGCAATTTAAATACAAACACGCTCAAGATCTGCATTCAAGTTTTCTATTAAACGTATACCAGGAGTGGGCTATGTGAATTATCAGGTTTTCTTTTAAATCGTAGGAAAATTGCTATTTAAATAACTGTAAAGGCATTGGTCTGGATCCAGATCTAATAAAGATAGGAGACTTACCTTGGTACGGGTCTCCTATCAGTTTGTATTGCCCGTGCGCAATACAATGAATTCAGTATGCAGCTTTCCTATGCTGCTTCTGTGCGGAATTCACTATCCTCATGCTGGGCGGCCCGGAAATATACATGGTAGGTGGGCATGGGTGTGGGTCCACGCTAAGAATGGCTCTATTTCGATAGGGACGTTTTTTCCCAGTTTCCAATTGGCTTTATATCTAAAGGCAGCCCATCAGAGCGGGGACTCCCACCAATTAAGGAATCATACAAATTAACAATGGTGATTAAGTTTGATGATTGCATTTTAAATATATGATAAACATGTCACTTATTAATTGACTAAACCTCTTTTACAAGTAATTTTTAATAAAAAATAAAAAAATAAAAAAAAGAATATCCCATCTGCAGTGTGATGTCTGACAAATATTTGTTACTGAAACAATTACTGATGCTCCCTGCTGGTTAGTCTCTGTATAGCACTGTTTTGTTTCCAGCACAAGCTACAGATCAATACAGCTTTCTTTTGGCTACAGATCTCTACATAGATCAAAGTATTACAAAGTAAGACTTTATGACATTACTTGCACCACAATTTATGTTACATCCCCGCAGAGATATTAAGGTTTGTACCAGTTATGCTTAAAACAGTGCATTTCCATTTAAATGCTACAATAAAACATACAGGGCCCGATTCAATTAGCCTCGCACCCATGTTATTTGCGGTGCAAAGCTAATTGTGCGAATTTATGTGAGGATTTTTATGCATGCCCCATAGAAGTGCACATAAAAATTGGTGAATTTTTTGGCACCGTAAATGACGGGAAAAAAGCACACTGCAAGCTTATGCCCACAATGTTTCAAAATATTCATCAAATTATTGATTTACTGTACATCATGTGACAATTTATTTTGCCTAGGCATACCTCACTGCCGTCAATTCTTCTGAATAACCACACAAATTATTAACCCATAACCTCTCATTTTTGTTATGCATATTTGTTATAAAATATGTAGATTGATATTAACTGTGACACATGCAGGTTACAATAGTTACCATACCCATAATATAAACAAACTTTGTATTACATTATCAACCACATGAATGATCTGTTACCTCATGCTCAGACATGTCTTTGGCACACTGAATGCCTATGTCACATGGATTCCTTTCTATAAAGTTTAATGCCTGTGTTGGATCAGGTAGTATGTCTACATGTAGTTCTGCTGGGCGATCAGAAAAATTGCATTGGCGTCCAAATTCACTACGCTTACGTGTGTACACGTACACAATCTCCATGATTCCTAGAGTGAAATAAAGAATTTGTTAGTTTGGTTTTACATAAAATAATAGGAAATCAATCAGTTTATCATTTTTATTAGTAATTTTAATTACAATAATTTGGAAGAAAATTCTCCATCAATTTTATTACCATTTCTCAAGGAAGTAGTGTTCTAGTACTTGTAGAACACCTAGCAGGCATATCTGGTGTTACTATTGGGCACACTAAGGACTGGATTCAGACTTTGCACGCTGATTGCGTAATTCACATTATTATCTGGCAATGCGCATGGTAGATGTTATACATTGGTTTTCCAGTCGTACAGAAATTAATTCAACGTCTGAAGATCCATCCCCTCCACCTGCCTAAGCTCTGTCAGGTGGGCGCGAGGAACTTGCAAATCATACGGTAAGGACTGGGTTTTAGTGCATGGGACACTTCAGGTAGGGTTGTGGCAGCATAAGCACTGCTATAACTGCACAAGAGAGGGGAGTGACGGAAGTTCTTCCATGTGGACTGCCAAACCTCCATGCATACAGAAAACGCACAGAGGTCTGAATCTGACCCTAAGTGGCATTTGACCCACTGAATGAATGACTTCATCTCAATTATCCAATATATTACTGCAGCAATGAAGGCCTTGCCAATACCCATGGCATGTTCCTAGTTCATTATAAGAGGCTGATTCAGAGTTTGGGAGTAAGGGAAAAACAGGTACAAGTGTACAGCGCAGAAAAACCATTTTGCAATGTGAGGGGTGCTCATTAATTTTAAAACTTTTGTATGCAGGGAAAATACTTTTGCACATAGAATTCAAAAACTGCATAGCTTTATATTTAATCTATTAATTAGAGTTGAGTTAAGAAACCTCACCTCTTAATTCTAATTCTAATTTCACAATTTAAAATTTGCCTTCCCTTGCAGTTCAACATGGTATTGCTCAGGTCTACACTTGCACCTAAAAAAGGGTGTAAGTGCAGCTCTGAATCAGCCCCTAAGTCTCACTGTAGAGCCCCCATTCCTTTTCATAATATTTGATTGCATTGAAAAAGACGTCCCAAAGTAGATAAACTGGCCGGGCTGCTGCAAAGGAGTACCTCTGAGTACACCAACAAATAAAAGCACTGACTAAATTTAATACTATATGCAATAAGATATCCTTTGGCAAAATTCAATATATAGATGAACATTGCACATACAGAGTTATTTTTAAGTCGCAAAGAGAATGTAATAACAAATTAGCAGTTTATCTGATGTCAGTATTCTGCATTGCCGTCTTGTCAGTGTAATATAATTTTATACTACAGATTTGTAGCTTAAGAGCGTATTGCCATGATACCATGTGAAATTGCTAATAACAGCAAACGACAAGTTTGCTAGGACTTGTATTTGCGTAAATGTTCCTTTGTTTATTTACATTACAGCTATTAAATATTTTCCATATCCCGCCTCGCAGCCAATGAACTGCATATATTATATAGTTGTGTTTAATAAAATAGGAAAGAACGCCATTACCTGTAAACTGAACGGTAAAGTCTCAATGAAACACACGTTGTTTATTATATCCTAGCAACACAGACTCCTGAGCAAGCATGACGGCGAGTCCCGGCCCAGGGCGCATGCGTGTGAAGAACATTAACGTGTAGCTGCGCCATTTTCATAGTTTCATAGTTGCAGCAGGGAATTTGTATGTTTTACGTCCTTAAACATGTGATGTTATCCGTGGAATTGTCAGGAATTAAAATTTATGTTGCTTAGTAGTGTTCTTTACTAATACCAAATAATTTTCTTCGCGGTATTCGGCGAGACGCAGTGCACTTTATTTACCCATGCAGTTCTGCTTTAAGCCATAATGTGGCAGTGTCATTTGTTCAAAAGTGCAACTGGTGGTTACTCAAATTATTCTTACCAGTAGTAAATTGTCAGTGTGTTCATTTATATAAAACTGATTTATACAATTATTTGTAATTTATACTCTGTATCATAGTTTTGTAAGTTTTAGAACAAGTTTTTTTTGTCACGTTGCATTCAATGCTGGTAATGAGCACAAAGCTCAATTAAAGCCTATCATTGCACAGCTTTCACCTAAATTACTACTCTAATAATCAGATTTTCAATTAGGGCAGACAAAAAGTTTTGTCCCTGCAGTCTCATGGGCCCGTATTCACACCTAAGAAGCAGTTTCTTCTTAGGTGTGTATCTCATGGTTGCCTACTTTTACAAATGAATATCAGAAAGATTGTAAGAACACTATCAAGGTGCTGCACCAAAGGGGTGTGTCCTGTAGTGCCAAAGAGGTGTGTCCTATGAATAGCTCCACCCATAGGTGTATCTAGCACTGCCAGGAAAACTATTTTACAATAAAAATGTCAGTATTTATCGATTATTAAATTGTCAGTGAATACTTTCATTACTATCTTTATAGAAAAGCTAAAAGTGACGCTGCAGCTGATTAACAAGATTCTTTCATTACATCTTGGCCTCCATGAAATTGGTCATCTCCATAGACCTCAATGGATGAAATTAGAATCAGGGAGATTACCAAACACTTCAGGGAGTCAGGGAGATCACCCAATCTTCAGGGAGTCTCCCTGATATTCAGGGAGAGTTGGCAACTATGGCGTATCTTTAGTAAAGGACCTACTACGCATACGGAGGGCGTGGGGGAGACGGGAGAGGAAATGTCTGTGCGGACATTGCATGCTTTGTTAAAGTAGCCCTATGACACTTGTAAGTGCCATAAGGTACCTAAAAAGGGGGGCAGGACAGGTGATTTAGGTGCGGGTCTGTCCGCACCTAACTTACACCGGATCTGTGATTACGGGCCATGATCATAGATCTGCACAGGTCAACGAGCAAACGAAACACAGGACAGCACAACCAGTGCAGCTTCTAAACCTAGCAGAGCCCATGGTGGAAATAAGTTTCCAGTACCCTTTAGCTGCCCCTCCTCTCCCCCCAAAAAGAAACCCTTTTATGTGTGTCCAGTCTTTAATTCTGCCCATTTTGTGTGTTCAGCTTTCATTTCTGTCCCTTATAAGTGTCCAGCATCCATTTCTGCGCCTTTTGTGTGTACAACTTCCATTTGTGCCCCTTCTGCGTAAACAGCTTTTCTGCTTAATAACATATTTTATAGCTTACTTTCCATTGCTGTCTTCTGTCTCTTCCTCCCCACCGCTCTGCTTGAATGACAGCATCTTTCACATGGGCATTACTGTTATACAGGGCTCCTACAAGAGGCTTATGTGACCATGGCCCAGGGGAGGCAGAGCCTAAAGTAACCTTGGGGCTTGTGCAATTGCATGGCTTGCCAGATCCTAGAAACGGCCCTGAGCACAACAGGGACAAAATGAGAGGTCCTGTTAAGAGCATTTACCACACAATCATAATTTAGAGGTACTGTAAAGCTGGGTACAAACTATACAATTGTATAGTGTGGCTGCTGGACTGATTTGTTGGAACACAGACAAAATGGTCCAGTAATATTGGTCATTTTGCACAGCAGATTTTACTGTTGCTGTGCCAATCATATAAAGATGGTACAGTGTGGTCTGAATATCTGCCATTTTGTTTGGAGCTGTGCAAGTGCAAGTGCGTATCTACTATACAATTAGTGATCCGATAAACTGATTGGCCCAATAGTTGTATAGTGTGGATGCTCACATTGCCGAATGATGATAATATCGGTCAAAGGAGAGTCGACTGCTTGTTTTCTAAACAATTAATGCAAGTACAACAAGATATGTAGACACAATGCTGTCATACACACAACACTCAATTAGCTGTTAGATCTGTGTTTTTCACGATTGTGGTTTCCCAGTAAGAACGGCCCTATTTCGATAGTTTCGAACTGACTGGGATATTGATTGCTTATGCCTCAATTAAGCACATTACTGTAACTTATATTTTATCTATTTAGTTTATACATATCTTAGTCAGTGTTGTAACCGCATATTTACATCCAGACTTTTCTACTTTTCATTATTTTTATCATTGTTATTACTGTATTATTCCTATTATTTTTGGATGTTAATTTACCTACCACTCCTATTGGATTTATACTCTGACTGACTTCCCATCACAATATCTCACTGCCCAGGTGCCCTCCACATCTCTCACCTTGACCTCTCTGTTTGATATCGTCTCTCATCCCCCCCACATCATGATTTGTAGCTCTTATATCCTGAAATATGTACCCGTTATCACTCCCTGCCCCCCTCTCTGTCCCACTCCCATATTAACCCCCCTGGCTCATCCACTCTCTCCTCCGACCTCCCCTCCATTATCTTGGGTGACTTCAACATCTCCATTGATAACCCCTCCCACTCCAGCACTTCTAAACTTCTCTCTATTTCCTTTGGCCTGATTCAATGGACCACCTCCCCTACCCACACACAGGGCCATTCCATTGACCTGGTCTTCACCTGATATTTGACTGACTCCTCCATCTCCTCTTTTTCCTCTCTCAGACCACCACCTCATCTTCTTCTCCCCCCCCTCTCCCCCCAAACCCAAAAAACGCATCCTCAACAGACAGAACATCAGCACCCTCGACATCCCCGCCTTTTCGTCCTCGACCACCTCCCCTTACCTCTCTCTCTCCTGCCCCAACCAAGCCACCTCCCACTACAATACCACCCTCTACTCTGCCCTTGACTCTGCCTGCCCTCCTTCCTCCATCTTTCTTCGCCGCTCTAACCCCCTGCTATGGCACTCTCATGTCACGAGCCCTTGCCCAAGCCAAGCAAATTTTCTTCTAATCTCTCATCATCTCCCAAACATCCAACACCCTTTGCCTTTGCCACCTTTAACATTCTCCTCTCCCCACACCCATTTTCCATCCCACTCTCTATCTCCACCTTCAACTCATCCAAAATTATCTCTATCAGAAAAGACATTTCCTCCACCCTGCTACCTTCATCCCTCACCAACTCTCCCCCCCTCCCTTCTATGAAACCATCATGCGTTTTCTTCTTTCCATCCTACGACAAGTGATGAAATTCACTCCCTAATAATATCCTCACCACCTTCAACCTGCCCTGTAGACCCTATTCCCTCAAACATTCTCAAACACCTCTCCCACTGCCTGCTACCATCTAGCCTGCGTTTTCAACCTTTCCCTCTCATCTGGTATCTTCCCTTCCTCTTCTAAGCATGCCCTTGTCTCTCCCATTCTCAAAAAACTTAATATGGACCCTACATTCCCCTCCAGCTACTGACCTATATCCCTTCTTTCTCCCCTTCGCCTTAAAACTCTTTGAACACTTAGTCTACTAACATCTCATCAGTTACCTTACTGCCTACTCTCTCCTGGACTCCCTCCAATCTGATTTTCAGCCCCTCCATTCCACTGAGACTGCCCTTACCAAAGTGACCAATAATCTGTTATCTGCCAAATCCAAGGGCCACTACTCCATCATCATCCTTCTTGATCTGCCAGCTGCTTTTGACCATCCTCTTCTGTTTCAAACCCTCTGCTCTCACTGACACTGCTCTCTCTTGGTTATCCTCCTAGCTCTCTGACCGCATCTTCTCTGTTTTTACCCCTAGCTAATCCTCCCCCCCTCTCTGCTCCCTGTTGGTGTCCCCCTTGGTCTGCTTCTCTTCTCCCTCTACACCTCCTAGCTGGGTAACCTCATCAGCACCTTTGGATTCAACTACCTCCTCTGCGCTGATGAAATTCAAATTTACCTGTCCTTTCCTGACCTCAACCATTCTCTTCTGTCTAAGATTTCTGAGTGCCTTGTGTCCCTATCCACATGGATGGCCAAACACTTCATCAAACTTAATATGGACAAAACGGTAATCATTGTTTCCCCCCCTCCAGCACCATAACCAATGGTGTTACCTCTGTCTCCTCATCCCGTCAAGCTCACTGCGTATGTGTCATCCTTGACTCCTCACTTTCCTTTATACCACACATAAGTGCCCTGTTTCATTCTTGCTGTTTCCACGTACGCAACATTTCACGTATCCGTCCCTTCCTCACCAATGAAACTACCAAAACCCTCATCCACTCTCTAGTCATATGCCTCGACTACTGTAACCTCCTCCTTGTTGGTCTCCCGATCACCCGTCTTGCCCCACTTCAATCCAAACTCCATGATGCTTCCAGACTCATCTTCCTCTCACACCGCTCTACCTCAGCCTCTCCTTTATGTCAAACCCTCCACTGGCTTCCTGTCCGCTTCAGACCTCTGTTTAAACTCCTTACCCTCACTTTTTAGGGCATCTTCTCCTCCATTGCTCCCTACCTCTCTTCCCTTATCAACATGCACACCCCTTCTCGCACATTGTAGGTCTTCAAGCGTTCACTCAAAAAGCACCTTTCCAGGCTAGCCTACCCCTCCCCCACTTAACATCCTCACTGCATCCTACATCTATCCTTTTCCTTCCTTCCCCCTCTCCTCCGCTCACACCAGCAGTTCACTTTCTTCCCCCTCCTTATGTATTCCCTCCCACTTAGTGTGTTAGCTCATGTGAGCAGGGCCCTCCATCCTAGTGTTGTTCCCTCCTCCACCACTCCCCCTTCACTTCGTACCCTCTTGTCCCCCTCTGCTACCCTTTTATTCCATCCCCACCTGGTGGCTCCCTTTTAACCTCTCATTGCACTCAATCCCCTCCTCCCTGATCTGCCAAGCTTGACACCTTACATTTTGTCTTGCTGTCTGTGCTTGCTTCACTTTATTGTATTTTTGTGATATTTTTATATTTATATTATATTTTATTATGTACTATACTGTCCATCCCTACCCTGTATGTCTGTACTGTATTTGATGTTGTATTTTGCACGGCACTGAGTAAACCTTGTGGAGCCTTATAAATAAACAATAATAATAACAATAACCCAGTTTAATAGCATACTGACAAGCAATTTATTAGTGCCATATTTATGAAAATGGTGTATTCTCAGCCCTTTGGCTAAGATCAAGTGTAGTATCTGTTTTTAAAGGGGGGGGGGGGAGAGCCCTTCTGATTAGCAGAGATCCCTTGGTCCTCTTGTCATTTGGCTGAGGATGCTTTGAAAGCCGGGGAATACTCTGGAGTGGCGTAGTAAGGCACTTTTATGGGCACTATTTCTAGACCCCCACAGTTTTTGAGCACTCACTTCCCTTGTGTTGGCCTTTTGCCTTGGCGGGAGAATTTGTGTTCCTCTGCCCGGCCGTTAGGCTGAGGTCATACTCATTTGGCACTATTTATTTTCTTTCTTGTTTGTCACCTTCACTTTTTTGTTACTTTTTCACGGATTGATGAGTTCGGCTACACCCTTATGAGCTCTGACCCTGAGATCTAGGTGGGGAGGGATTGTGTGGCCCTCTGGTACCTACCCCCCTGGTCCACTGCTGCTTCTCCAATTGCTTGGCAAGAGGGATAGGCATAGCCTGGGTGACCCTTATGGTGATCCCAGGGAAAGTTTGGGAGTCCCCCTAGCTTCCTCAGTGGTCTTTACTGGATATGAGGTGGCAGGGATAGTTGGAGCTCTTTTCCTTTAGGAGAGGGCTTCATTCCGAGGCCTATGAACTTTTTGGCCCGTATTCAAAGTGACTTCCGCCTCCATAGGGCACCCTTAACTCTACGTGTGTACTTACGTGCATATGTTACTTACGTACGTGCGTATTTATCTAACCGCACCCTCAAATGGCTATTTAAATGCTTCCCCCCACCATCCGGATTAAAACCACACCCCTCCGTATGTATGTCCCTAGGTGCGATTCACAAGTCCTTGCCCAAAGTACTTACGTGCGTAAATACTACGTAATTTGCGTGGAAAAAGTTACTACACATGCGCAGTTAATCTGATCCTAAAAATATGCACGCAATCCGTCGTAAAAACGGATCTGTGAATACAGCCATTTGTGTTTTATACTAGTTTTTACACAGAGCACCAAAAGTCACATTTCTGGCTTTCAATAAAAGAAAAAAAAAATCAGTTTGGGTGTATAATTAATCGCCAGGGCTTATTTTGATGCTGTTTCAAGCATGTAATAAATGTGAAAATTCTCCATTTATTTCATCCAATTAATCATAGAGATCCAGACCTACGCTCGTCTGCGTAGCGTATTAACGCCGAATGTACCACCGATGCACGGCAATAGGCACTACCCTTGCTAGTACCTAGTTTAGCTTCCATACGCTCGGTCAACCCTACCCTAACTTTTGTGTTCGTACCCGCAGCCGTCCGTACGTTCATTGCGTATTAGCGAAGCTTAGCACACCCATACTGTACGATTTAAATGCCTCACCCCGCCCTCGGTGCGTGGTTACGGATTTCATATGGCAGGCACGCCCCCATGAGCGGTAATACGAAGTGGTTACGAATAAGGCACATACGCTAAGATTTTCAGAGCGTAAAATGAGCTTAACATCTGCCATGCCCAGTGTGAAAAAGCAGCTGTAATCTGACTGAGATGCTGAGCCACTGGCCAAAATGATGAAGTCTGGATCATATTATTTTACTACTTTATTCTAATAGTAGTAATAACAATGTACTTGATGTGTTAAATGTACAGATGTATAATTGTGTATGTATGTAAAGCAGGGTAAATTATTTTAACACTATGCAATTAGAGTACATGCATGAGGAAGTGCTGTTTTAAAAGCTTATTAAGCAGCTATTGGTTGTATAGACAAGAGTAACTAAAAGCAACTAATCATGCACTCTGATTTAGTGCATGTCTACTACACATACTAGGCAAAACTGATTAGTTGCTATTGGATACTGCTAATTTAAACATTAATCATTTGTGACATAAACTTCCATAGTAAGGAAAAGAACATACAATCATTTCAGATGTAAATTAGGCTTTTAATTTAATTAATGAAAGCTTTTCTAGTTTTTGTTTGTTGGGGTGCATAATTTTGTGTAAATTGCAACACGTTCCTGGATATATGAGTGTAACTTATGCTGAATTCTCCATATAATGACATAGGACTGGATCCAGTGTTTGAAAATAAGTGGAGAAAAGTTATACCTGGGCAAAACCATGTTAAATTTCAGTGTTTGTCAATTTAGTTTTATTCTTAGCATGCAGGAAGAATTCTTACTACTGACAGCTTTACATTGAAACTGTTGTTTAGAGTTGGGATAGGAAACATCACTTCTTAATATAATATAGAAACATAGAAAGTGACGGCAGATAAGAGCCACATGGCCCATCCAGTCTGCCCATTTGTTTATTTAAAACTATACTGACCCTGCCTAGACCATATTTACTCTCAATTTAGTTTAAGATTTAGGATATCTTTATATTTATCCCAAGCATGTTTAAACTGTTCTACTGTGTTAGCCTCAACCATCTCAGATGGGAGGCTATTCCACTTATCTATCACCCTTTCAGTTAATTAATTTTTCCGCACGTTTCCTCTGACTCTACCACCCTCCAGTTTATATTCATGCCCTCGTGTTCTTACACCTCTTCCTTTGAAAAATGCCACCCTCCTCTAGCCAATCACAACCCTTGATATATTTGAAAACTGCTATCATATCCCCCCCCCCTCTCCCTTCTCTGCTCCATGCTATACATGTTTAGTTCCTCTAGCCTTTCTTAACATGATTTGTGACATGTTTGCAACAGGTGAAATTTCTCTCCACTGCAATTCAGCATGGTTTTGTCAGGATGTACATTTTCACTCCTTTTAACTTCATACACTGCATCCAGTTCATATATAATTCCTTATTTACTCTTATGCTTAGTTAAATCTAAAAAATTGATAAATCCACCCAGTTAAAAATAATCTTGCCGGTCTTTATCTATAGCTATAGTTTTATTCAGGGTTGTCGACTTTTTAGAGCTTCCCTCCGGGAGAACCCAAAGGGAAGCCATATTTTTCTGCAAGGGGGCAGGGCTAATGATGCCATTTATGCAAATCATGTCATTAAGCCCCACCCCCTTCCAATCACTCCTGTACTCTCTAGCATTTCAGGGGAGCTTTTCGGCTCTCCCGGGATACCAGGAGACCTCCCCAAATTTCGGGAGTCTCCCGGATATTCCGGGAGCGTCGGCAACCCTGGTTTTAATAAATAATAGTGGCAATACTGATTGCACTGTCAAAAAGCTATCAGCAAAACTAAAAATCGTGTCAAGTCATGTCTGCTTGTAGAAAAGTAACAAAAAACATTAAATGGAACATTCACATCTGTCTCAGGGACACATCATGGTACATTAGTAATGCATATGGTAATGGAAGAGTAGTTAAACATTTTTTTTAAATAAAAGCATAAATGGTACACAAAGCATTAGTCCTCCAACCAAGACTATAATCTAATCTGTAAAGGTTTTACCTTTTTGGAACCATGTAGTACCAAATCACAACCACAGAGTGTCACTATTTTAAAATTCTATTGAGAATGTTATAAATATTGTCATTAATAAAATAAGGGAGATTATAACTGAAAATATAATTTCCTTGATTCCTCCATGGCAACATAGACTGATGGGTATATAATAACAGATACAGTATGCTGATTACAATAGCGCTTATAAAAATAACATGTAAAGTCAATTGAGAAGGGATGGCGCAGATCTTTAGAATTCTATTCAAAATAAGGGGTCTATTCTTTTCCTCAATATTGTTTTTATTCAATCTAAATTACAATCAACTAGATGAAAAGGGAACTGTGACGTCATAGAAACTATAAAATGTGGACCTCTAGTGACCGAATGGTCATTAGCAATGGAACCCCCAAAGATGGAGGACTAGGACGCTGCTTACAGAAGAAGAAGCAGAGGAACACTTCAAGCAACAGGTCCCGATCTGCAAGCAAGTTACCCAAGTGAGATGACAGCTAAACAGTGAGTTTTTAATATACTTTTATATCAACTAAAACAGGAGCAGACATTTTATTTTCAGAAACAGAACGGAGTTGTCAGCTAAACTTTAAAATGAAACACGATATTAACACACACTATGGGCATAATTTGTAGGGATGTAACCTAGGCATATTTAAAGATATATGGCCACATGGATTATGTAACAGAAGGTCAAATATACATTTTGGGTAATTATCAAGGGGATTCACATTGTTTGAATTAAAGAGTGAGCACCTAAATACATTCAAAGGGGTTGTCTTATTTACTTTGACAGTATGTTGGGGAATGTTTTGATGTTAAGGGTACATAATGTGTGTTTAGTTTGTATACTGCTTTTTTTTTTTTTTAACATATTGGGCATAGCGCAGCATGGCATTAACCCTTGCCATGCTGACGCTTATAGTACTAGAAGGCACAGCATGGCCAGAAACACATGGCCGTGTGTGCCTTCTAGTACAATCAGCGCCTGCATGATAAGGGTTATAGTCTGCTGCACTTCATATTTTCAATATGAAAAACACATGTCAAACATGCGTTTAACAAGCGTGCGTCACTTTCAATGAAAGCAACACAGAAGGCGCTTTTTAATGGGGATTTTTTTCTAGCAAGTCGCCTGAGATTTTACTAAGCGACGCTCCGTAAATCTGGCGATTGCTATGTTGGCAATTGAAAAAATCATGACAGTGATGTTTGCCATGTCGATTTTGGTAAAGGCTAAAGTCCCAGGACTTTGCCTGTAGTGAACACAGCGATGGCATAATCACTGCCAAAGGATTTTCCCGGGATTTTGGTTGATTTTAGCTAAATTGACCTTTGTAAATGATGTCCATGGACTTTTAAGGTGCTTAAACCTAAGCCCTTATCTAGTACTGCCTGCAAAAAATCTAGTACCTTGCTCGCTGAAAATGGTTGTGGTTCATAGCTGTTTTACTGGCACCAGTCTACATAAATACCCCAGATTCTGTGGTATATTGCAGTTCGCGTTTTCAACATTGTGGTAATTACCTTGTTAGAAAAACCTCTATTTCAAGTTGCCGTTCTCAGTAGCCACGCCATCAACCTGAACGTCTTCGGACAGGGATGATACACCTTGCTTTGTTTTTATAGAGTTGCAGAATTTGACTTCCACTGCAATATGAAGGACCTGGGCAAACCAAGACCAGCATGGCCAAAATGGGAGGACGTCTATCACTGTAACTTGTTTCATGTAAATTTAGTTCAGAACCTATTGATTCAGTGGTATTAGGGGAACACATATGTTAGCTGATAGTCCCAAGTTGTTAATAATGGGCTGGATCCACAACAACGTCTGTCTTCCAACATACGACCATCATTTGGCGATAATAGCTACTACACATGCGTAGTAACTATTTTACGTAATCTACGTATCATTTTGTTGCGTAGCTTGCGTATATGCGGTCTTTAAGACCACATATATGCAATCTACATAACGAAATGATACGTAGATTACGTAAAATAGTTACCACGCATGCATATTAGCTATCATCGGCAAATGATGGACGTATGTTGGAATACGGACGTTGTTGTGGATCCGGCCCAATGTGTTCACGACATATGCTGTTTTGCACCTGTTTTGCAGAACCTGGAATAGAAAACGTCTACTTTTCTGTTGTACTGGGTTGCCATTAGGTGTTCCCCACCTTTTTATTATTTGATCTGCTTAATGAATCAGCTGTAGTTTTGGCTTCTACCGCTTTAAGAGCCGCTGTCTTCTAAGTATTGTTCTGCCCAAGCTAGTAATGGTCTGGCTTCCTTTAAAAGTTTCTTGCTTTTTGTTTCTTGATTTGTTAGTGATTTATGTGAGACACTACCGCTCTAGGGTTGTGTTGAAAACCATACCTAGATTTTTTAGGAATTGAGAGGGAAATAGTTGGCTTTTGTACCAATTTATAGTCCAGCCATGGTCTTGAAGCCCTTGCAAAACCCTGGCTGTATGGGACTCCACTTGCTGTCTCGAATATATTGTCACCAGCAGATCGTCTATCTATGGCCATATACATATCCCTTAATTCCTGAAATCTGTGATCAGGTCCATCAGGACTTTTGAGAATGTAGACAGACAGTAACCCCCAGAACTGAAAATGGTGATTGATATGCATCTCTTAGGTCTAGAGATGTGAGAAATATGCCCCCCTTGAGACTTTAAGTGGATTTGACAGATTCCATCTTAAAGTTCTGATTTTAAATACTGATTTAGATGCCTGAATTTTATCCTCTGTCTGCGGAGCAGGTGATGGTCTGAAAAATGTCCTTGTTAAGAACTCCAGTGCTTATCCTCACCCTATTGTTTGTAACAACTGCTGATGTCTCTACCTCTGAGGGCCCAAAATTCTTTCTAGAGGGTGGCTTGGGGGCTTTATGGTGTGAGACGCATCTCACTGTCCCTCCAGTCAGATCTGTCTATTAATCCTGTTAAAAAACAGTGGACAATAATGGCGCAGAGTAATAACTACGTAAAAGCTAAGCAGCCCAAATGAATTTAAGGGAACACCACCAACCCTTGAGAATAAAACAATTGTAACAAAATATCAAATGGGCACTAAATTAAAAAAAAGTAATATAACCAGAGGTAGAATGTTGTGGATAGGTGGGAAAGAGAATAACAAGAGAAACCATATATTTAAAATAACTAATAAGTGTGGCTCAAACGCCACCAGGTGAGGCCCTATACTAGATAAACAAAAAAACAATATATAACAACACAGTAAATAATACCATAAATATATAAAAAATTGATAGGGACAAAATATCTCCCCTAAAAAAACCTATTAAGCTTCCAATAACAAAGAATATATAAACCTCAAATGAAACATGGGTATGAATGTATAAAGAAATTTTAAAATATTAAAAATAAATAAATATAAAATTCCATTTAAGAAAATCAATACTAAGTAGAATAAATGCTAAAACCTAGATATAAAAATCAATCATAAATATACAGAGTAGAAATTCATATAGGGGAATACATCCAAACTCATAAATTCATAGAAGACTAACGTCATATATAGAGGTTCAAAATAAATAAAACCCGAATAGAATGTATCAGTCCAGCAAGGCAAAATCAGTACTTAGTGTCCAGAATGAATAACATGAGATCCTATGCAGAATTGAAGTATTGCAGATTCGGCTGACGTCTCCAAGAGAATAAAAAGATCCTCAAGCTGCTGGCTGCTTAAACAGGTATATTATAATGGATGTCACAGGCTTCCTATATGTGACAGGAGAAAACAAGAGAGGGGGAGCTCACGGAGGGTCTCCCCCCTCGCAGTATGAGTAAAATTGCTATAACTATATAACTAATAAGACGTGCGATTCAAATCAATATCAAATGAAATTTATTAACATCAAAAAAACATAAAAACAAACAGTACACAGCAGTAAGTGTTGAACAGCAAGAGAGCGTACCTAGCTTGTGATACCGTTCTGACGAGTGATTCTGAAAGATGGTAATTCCCGGGAACTAGGACCGACCTGACAAACGGGCACGCTGACTGCTGAACAGAACAAAGTGTGGACAAAACCCCCGCCGACGCGTTTCGAATTACACAGAATTCTTTTTCAAGGCATGGGGGTTGTGCTAGAAAGCGGGCTATTTAAAACGTTTCTTTAATTAGATAATTAGTTTCATCAGGAATCTCCAGCATCAAGTAGAGAAGATACCATCAATTCCTAAGTGTAAGACTACCGACACCGAAGCAATTCAGTCGAGGGCATAAAACACAGGGAATGGAAGGAAATTCTTAAGGCATACAAAATATATCGTTATACAAAATATATTGTTATGTAATATGGTTTATCTTGCTATAATAAAAATAAAGATTTAAAAACCGAATTGAAAGTTAAAACCAGACAACATCAATGGCAATATTTAAAATATCCAAAACAAGAAGGAAAAGTCATGAAAGTATGAAAGTACATAAACATAAGTTAAAATAAAATAAGTACCTTATGGTTTATAGAATTATTATTAAAGATGATTAAGTGAAAAAATTAGATCATGATTATATAAATAAAGTGGAATATATGCTAAAGTGTTAATTAAATATATGAATCAATATATGAATAGAAGTGCCACAAATCCTTATGATGAATAATAAATAATTAAATATATATACGCAATAAATAAGTGAAACAACTTCAGATGTGAAAACAATACATGTGGTAAAAAAGTGATACAAATACATTTTTTTAGAAGTATTGTAAGAAAAATAATAATAAAAAAAAAATATTGTACGTTCCTTAAGTAAATAATTAAAATAAACGGGTCAACCGATAAAATAAGTCTAATAAAATCCAAAGGTCAAAGGGATATATCCCACTTACTACCTGCTCCACATAAAAGTCACACCTTGCAGATTCCATATCTTAGAGGATAAGAGATGGTCTACGGTACCTGGTATTCCCTGAGGGTCTCTCCTCCAGGTACTGGCCAGGCCTATCTCTGCTTAGCTTCCAAGCTCGAACGAGATTGGGCGTAAACAAGATAGTATGACTGTAGACATGGAGACTTCCTCTTTAAGGAATCCTAGGTGGAAACAGAAAGGGGACAAGGTAAGTAATACTAACAACATATATACTATAGGAACCATTTTAACTCAAATTCTGCATTAAGACCAGAAGGAACTAGAGTTTTAAGTCGTAAGATCCATCTCATTTCTGCCTGAGCAAGACGTATATCTATATTCTTATTTCTCCAATGTGGGGAGATTTTTTGTATTCCTATGAATTGTTTGATTTCTTTAGGGCAGTTATGATGGACTTCCTTAAAATGATTATACAAAGGGTGATCTTTATTACCTTTCGTCATGTTATATATGTGTTCTTGTAACCTTTGATACGGTGCCACACAATAGATTGGTCCACAAAATAAGGGAACTGGGTCTAGGTAGCAACATTTGTATTTGGATCAAAAACTGGTTGGAGAATAGAGAACAGAGAGTTGTGATAAATGGAAATTATTCTAATTGGATAAACTCTTTAATACCAAAATCTTGATTGTTGAATCTAAATGTATCGACCTTCTTTTCTCCCTTAACAGTTTTACATATTTTACAAAGGCTACATCTGTGAAAACCTATAGTGAGAACCCTTGTACCCTTATTTTCCTTATTTTTCTTGACTGGACTTTTAATTCAAGTCAAGAAAATGTCAATTTTCTGGATCTTTCTATATACCCAAAAGACGGCCATTTACACACTTGTATTTTCAGAAAAATTACAGATGTAAACTGGTATATACCTATAGATAGCGCCCACCACAACACATGGCTTAAAGCCATTCCGAAAGGAAAGCTCAAAAGGGTTATACGGAATTGTTCCGAAAATACAATTTTTCAGGAGCAAGCACAAGTTATGATCAATCAATTTATTGAAAAAGGTTATGAGAAGACACAGATGCTGTCATTGGCTGAGGATATAAGAAAGACAAAACAAACTGATCTTTTTCCTAAAAATAACTGTAATGGCAATAATTTAAAATCAGGTAATAAATATGCTTTTATTACTGAATATAATGACTCACACAAACAGATAGAAAGGGTGATAAGAAAACACTGGAACATTTTACTGCAAGACCCGTCCTGAATATCCTCTTACCAAAAACCCCAGGATTCATTTACAAAAAAGCGCCAAATTTAAGGAACAAATTAGTTAGAAGTTCTACATTTAAAGAGGAAAATAAGGGTACCAGGGTTCTCACTATAGGTTTTCACAGATGTAGCCTTTGTAAAATATGTAAAACTGTTAAGGGAGAAAAGAAGGTCGATACATTTAGATTCAACAATCAAGATTTTGGTATTAAAGAGTTTATTACTTGTCACAGTAAATATGTTATCTATTTGTTAGAATGTACATGTGGGAAAGTCTATATAGGAAAGACTACGAGACCTTTGAAAGTGAGGTTACAAGAACACATATATAACATCACGAAAGGTAATAAAGATCACCCTTTGTATAATCATTTTAAGGAAGTCCATCATAACTGCCCTAAAGAATTTAAACAATTCATAGGAATACAAAAAAATCTACCCACATTGGAGAAATAAGAATATAGATATACGTCTTGCTCAGGCAGAAATGAGATGGATCTTCCGACTTAAAATTCTAGTTCCTTCTGGTCTTAATGCAGAATTTGAGTTAAAATGGTTCCTATAGTATATATGTTGTTAGTATTAATTACCTTGTCCCCTTTCTGTTTCCACCTAGGATTCCTTAAAGAGGAAGTCTCCATGTCTACAGTCATACTATTCTGTTTATGCCCAATCTCGTCCAATCTTGGAAGCTAAGCGTAGATAGGCCTGGCTGGTACCTGGAGGCGAATACTAGGTACCGTAGACCATCTCTTATCCTCTAAGATATGGAATCTGCAAGGTATGACTTATGTGGAGCAGGTAGTAAGTGGGATATATCCATTTGACCTTTGGATTTTATTAGACTATCGGTTTATCGGTTGACCCGTTTATTTTAATTATTTACTCAAGGAACGTAC
>WWET01003402.1:108452-125920 GCA_011038615.1 Limnodynastes dumerilii
TAAACAGCTAGTAGAGGGGGACAAGATAGTACGAAATGAGGGGGGAGTGGTAGAGGAGGGAACAACACTAGGATGAAGGGCCCTGCTCGCGTGAGCTAACACACTAAGTGAGAGGAATGAACTTACAGAAGGCATAAAGAGGGGGAAAGGAGTAGGCACAACATGAATGATGCTCTTAGAAATATTAACATTTTTAATTATTGCATAGAGCTATATAACTTTTGAATAGTGCTGTCCTCAATCTACCCCTTAATTGGGCAGTATATATATTGTACATGCACAGTCAATACCTGTAATACTCAATGACGCTGGCCTGTCTGGCAACCATAGAAAGACTGCCACTAGGCCCCTGCCAATTGGGAAGGCTAGAGAGCTGTGCAACCACATTATTGGCCATTATCTGCATGAAACGCAGGGTCTGTACATAATCTCCATGTGCTGCAAATATCTCATTGAGACGCAACAGGTGCTGATCCAGGCTTTCCTTCATTTTGTAGTTGGTGCCAGACACCTGTTGGTAATAAAAATCATGCATTAAAAGCACTCAGTAAAGCACATAAGACAATGGAGCACTGTATATGTTAAAATGTAAGTGCCAAGTATTCATTTATTTAAAATGATTTTCTTACAGAATATAAAACTGAAACTACATTATTAAAGGTCTGTATAATACATATATAATTCTATATAATACATTCTACTCTAAGGCCCTGATTCAGAGCTGCACTTCAGTCTTTTTTCAGATGGAAGCGCAGCCAAAATGTCCACTGCACATGCCCAGATTGGGAGCGTGCACAGAAAGATGGGCGCAAAAGTACCCATCCAACTGTGTTCGCATCTGACTTGGCTGCGCCTGTGGGAATGATATTTAAATGAGAAAAGGGTCGCTTTTCTCATTTAAATACTGCTTCCACTGTGGTCCGGTGGCTGCTTAACAAGCCTTACGCTTACATCATCTCTGAGATGGTGTAAGTGTAGGCGCAGCTCACCGGAGCTGAAAAAAGATAAAGTAATTAGTAAAAAAAAAAGTTAAAGCACAAAATTAACCCCTTCCCCTACCACCGCCTATGATAATAAATAAAGTATGGCCCGAAAAGGCATGCTGGTGCAAGTAGAACTACAATCGCCAGCATGCCCATGTATGAACTGGCATGCTGGAACTAGTACTAGTACTATTGTCAATATGCCGTTATTCAGTGTCCGAGGCACAAAATAGAGTTACATGCCCATTCATAACAAAAAAACATAGTGTACCCTCTTTAAAAATACATTTAAAAGTACAGTGCCCACATAAAAAAAGGAATAAAATTGGCCACATGTGCCCCTCTAAAATATAAAGAATACAAAAAATGCACAATTTCCCTGTCCCCTTCCTTAAAAAAATAAAAACAGTGCCCATAATAAAATTAATGAAAAATCCCACATGTGCTACACAAAAATCTAAATGTAAAAATATGCACAATATCAATGTCCCCAGTGTTGAAAAAACTTGTGTAGTTTTAAAAAACTTTTTTGGGGGCACATGTGGACATTTTAAATGTATTTTTAAAGTGGGCACACTAATTTTTTTTTTATGAATGGGCATGTGACCCTATTTTGCGCTGCGGGCACTGAATAACAGGGCATGCTGATGATTGTAGCTCTACTTGCGCCAGCATGCCTTGTTGGACCGTTCTTTATTTATTTATTATCATAGGTTGCGGCAAGGGGGTGGTGGGAAGGGGTTAACTTTTTTTCAACGTTAAAATAAAAAAAAGAAACCATGCAGTCGGAGCAATTAAGGCTCCGACTGCTTTTTTTTTCCTTTTCAAAAAGTCCAGTTTTTGTTACGGCCAATTCAGAGGTGCACCTCTAAATAGCACGTTTTAGCGGATGCACACGGTCTAAGTGTCCATATTAATTGGAATTAATTGTGCATAATTACTTGTAGTTATCAGGAGAGGCTATACTATTATTGTGCTGTATTTTTCCTTTTTTTTCAACCATTAATAATTCTAACATTTGAATATGCCATTGTGATGCTATGCATTATTTTTTGTTTTCTATTTTTTATCTCCTTGGGCTACAAATTAAGAATTATTCTTGCGAATGACAAAATTTTCATTGAATGACAAATAAAGATTATTTTTCATTCATTTTAGTAAGAAACAAATATATTTTTGCCTTGTTCTTAGTATGCAAGTTATCAGTAACTGCTAAAAATATAGCATGTCTACATCTTCTGAAGCTCTGGCTCAGGGCTAACCTCTGGATTCATGTGACAGTGTCTATTGTTTCACAGTGCTTTTTAACAGAGATCAGTAGATGTAAATAAATTAATGAATGTGTAGGGACCATTTGAATGCTCTGACTGGCAATATTAAGCATCTTGCTTTCACAATCAGTCTTTCACAATTAGGGTCTATAAAGACTTTTTCCCTTCATATACTATCATCTGGTTACAAGAAAATCTTAATGAAAGCTTTCAAGATTTTTGCGTGTCATTATCTACAGAATGAACAAACTATATGATAATGATATATGCCAAACAGATATGTAGTAATAAATGTCTGTGTAGGAGAGAACTTTGGGTCTAGTAATATACAAAAAGCAATAAAGCAGAACCATGCCAAAAATGAGAAACCATTTATCTAGATCTCTGACAGAAAAAAAGTCACTGAATGTCCAATAAAAAAAAAGCATTATTAAATACAGATCTTTGCACAGGATTTTAGTGAAAACAAAAAGTATCCTATTACTATAGTCTTCCCATTAAGTCAAATTCTGTTTTCTCTATAGTTACTGAGTAAATAGATATATTTAGTAAATAAAAATCCTGATTTTTCACTCAAAGATATTGGAATGGATAAATGTGTGGCTAAAGATCAGGAAGCAATGATGCATGCACAGACAAGGGCTGCTATTACACTACATACCTTGTATATTGGCATGCTCCATTATATTATATTACCTTGCGCCAATGCCCCACTTTCTCCTAAGGCTAAATCTCTTAATTGTTGGCTTTGAGGACCTGATTTACAGTTAATAGTAAGATTGCAAACTTACCTAAATATACGCACGCAGGGCTAGTGCTAGGGTGTTCGGCGCCCTCCTTCAAACTTTAAATTTGCACTCGCATGCTTAACAATTTACCATTATAGTCAATAGATTACAGTATCCATTTAAGTGGCAGAAAACACAATCTTGTAACAACAAATAAAAGAAAGCAAATCCTAGCCACTACTAAACAATACAAACAGCATCCAAGTTTCTGCTATACATTTCCCACTGCATCCTAAAAACTGCCACACAAGACAGATAGCCATACCATACAAGCCAGTGGTCAATTTTAACATTTAGTGGTATGAAAATATAGAAATAATAGAAGTAAAGGGAGATTTATAGCTTTTCAATTAATCAGTGGGAGAAGTGATGGTATGGCATACCCCCATATACCCCTCACAGGCCATTATGCTAGTAACCACTATACCATACAGGCCTCCATACAATACAGTTTGCATCCTTCTGATCACTGTATAATAAATTCAACATTCTTGTAACCACAATCCATGTGTGTCACCAGCCTCCCAATATTCCCCCTTATGTGTCTCCAGCCTTCCGATATTCTCATTCATGTGTCTCCAGGCTTCCAATATTCCCCATCATGTGTCTCCAGCCCCCCAGAATTCCCATCATGTGTCTTCAGCCTCCCAATATTCCTCATCATGGGCCGGATTCAGAGCTCCGGCCGCAATGTAATTGAGGTCGGAGTTCTGCGAAAAGTGCTACTGCCCATGCGCAGTAATTTTGGAACGTAATCTACGTCACTACCCTAACTTACTTGCAGCCTGACCCTAACCCTCCCTCCCCTGCAGCCTGACCCTAACGCTCCCTCCCCTGCAGCCTGACCCTAACCCTCCCTACCCCGCACAGAGAGGTTACTCACCTCTCCCTCGGTCCGGCGATAGCGGCAGTGGAGGGATATCGAAGGAGAATGGGTGAAGTATGCCGAACGAAAAAATGACTATCTTTACAAGGTTAAAGTCTTGCACAAAATGTAAAATTAGAATAGGGTTTTAAAAATGAGCCTTTGTTTCATTATAAAAAATCCCTATATATTGATTCTAAACAGGCAGCAGGTGTGGCCTCAACTTAGTAAGTGATAAGTAAGTGTGAAAACGCATGGCCTCACATTCAACCATATGGTTTATCAACTTACGAGAGGTCGAGGGCAACATTAACTTTTCCCGTGCGTATATTAGTTTACGCAAGCACACTTACTTGTAAATCAGTCCTAACTCTGTTGGAACACCCATACTGTACATTAGTAGCCTGCGTGCAGCTCATTTACATTATGAGTTTTGCCCCTCTAGCCACGCATTCAGGGCTCATTGCGTGCTGATACAAGCAAGTCAAACGTCCGCGTTTGTGAATCAGTCAGCCATGGTTTCCGTGCGTATATTTGGGTTCTGATTGTAAATATACACACACAGAGATTCTGCACTTAAGTGTGACTCAGAGCCTGAATCAATAAATAGGCAGAGCAGGTTACAATGTTATTACCAGGGTCATGCTCAAATTTGATATTGAGCTAATTGATACATTATCTCTCTCCTGTTTTTTTTTTTTTTTACAGAGTACACAAAGTAACTACACATATTGGAGCTGATCCACAGTTACTAGTAATGCTGTGTACACACTGGTGTTTTTTGCAATGATCCAACCACTAATAGATATTTAAGTCCAGATTTGTTAAAGGATGATCAGCTAGAAACACTGTAAAAGATCCAGCACTAGATATTTCTCAAAACCCTGTTCTACCCTGTACCCTGTACACGATTCGCACATGTACATCATGCCGATCCTACCAAGCATAATTTGTATATGCACTCCCACAAAGGCAGTCAAAGTACAGGAACAGGAAGGGGGAATCGTTGCTTAATGATCGTGACATGATACATACTCAGACATGCAGAAAACATCAGAATTGTTGTTGATCATGGAAAATTAGAAGCTCCCAAATATCAAATCCCATGACGTGATGCAGTTTCAGACAATTCTACAGCATCATGGGACAGTACACACTGGTAAGATATCTTCAGATAACCCTCCAGTGTGTATCCAGCTTAGCTGTACAAATCTGCACGTGGACACGTACATGTTCATTTCTTCCTCCTGCAGTTCAACACTGTTTTACGGGGGCAGATTTGCTTCCACTTTGGATCAGTCCTATTACCATCAACTACCGCTGTTATGTTATGGCAATAATTTATGAAATTATTAGGAGATCCACCCTCCTCATAGAGTATTATTTAATTTTGTTTGTTTGTTTTATGGTCCTTTATTTACAGAACAGGAATATTCTCTTTTCTTATAAATAAAAGATACAAATATATTTACTATTGGGGGTCTGTTCATATTACTAGCGTTGATATTTACAGCATGCTCACGATAAAGCTAAAGAATCATAGTGGCAGATGGGAATACAGATGTAGGAATTGTGTATTAGTCTAATGTGCTCTTTGTATTTTGCTGTCTGTGATTAAGTCTGTGACATTTCACATTTTAAAACACTGTATGTAAGATAAATTATAAAAAAATTACAGCAAGAGTGACTAATGTTGCCAAAATATCTGATAGCTTCACTAAGCCACTCTGAATGGGTAGTTCACAGACTCCAGCATCCCCTGGGTCTGAGGATTTAAGTCTGAGGGCTAGAATGTTATGGGGGAGGGAGCCAAGATGCCCAGCTGTTGGGAGGCAGGGAATACTGTAGTGTGGTGTGGTGAGCGGAAATGAGAGAAGTGAGGTTGATTACACAGAGAATAATAGGTTCTGAGGTCTTTACTGGATACAGCCTTTCCCATCTCAAACCAGAGAAATTAAATATGCTTTTTGCTGAAAGCCATTTAGTCTAATAAGTAAATTGACAAACCTATAAGCAACTATATTTGATTCGGTAGATAGCACTCACAAGAGAAGTCTCTAAAGTAGGAGACTTAGTGAAAGGACTACTCTGGATTTCTGTGTACATTACGTGCAGACAGAAATGTGAAATATTAAACACTGCAAATTTAACTTATGATAAAAAAAATATGTACATTAATTAAGGCACAAAAAGCTGTAAATTCTTACCACTTTGCCAACTTTACCAATGTGTAAAACTGAGGAGAAGCCCCTAAATGTAGGCTACTGACATAGGGATTTTATTGAAACAAAAACACAGAACAAAACAGAGTTCATATTAAAAGAAAAAAATATTAACAGTGAAACAATAAAGGTGCTACACAAAGGCACTGACAGATGGAAAATGAAGGTGACATGAAGAAGGAAAAAGAATGCTGAGGGGAGATTATGAGCAGCCTTTTTACTGGTGGTGTATACAAATTTCCCATGTTTAACTCTGACCAAGGCAAGCCCATCTATTACCTGAGGTGGATGCACAGTCAGATGTGAAAGGGGTATAAGAAAATACAGACCTGCAGGAGATGCATTTGAGCATACTATTGGAGGCCACAATCATGGTCTTGGTGGAAGAAGACATGCCCCTATATCAAAACTGCACATTGTGTAGAAACACAAAAGGACCAAACAAAGTAGAAAAATATGATGCACTAAACTCAAAAGAGGTAAAAATTGATGATTTTATTACCTGCAATAGTACCAATTGTGTATACATTATTCAATGTCTGTGCGGGTTGGAATATATAGGAAGAACCTCCAGACCTTTAAAGGTGAGGTGGGCAGAACACCTCAGAAACATCAAGAAAGGTCTGGAGGGACATCCTATGTCCTCTCATTTCAAAACTTATCACAACTGCGACCCCTCGCCCATAAAAAAGTTTTGTGGTTTGAAAAAAGCTAAACCACATTGGCGTAAATATGACGAGGGATCCACTCTGGCAAAAACGGAGATGGAATATATTTTTAAACTGAATACTCTAGAACCTACAGGGTTAAATCAAGAATTCGAACTGAAATGGTTTCTGTAATAATATTTCCCTTGTATTTCAGAGAGGACAGTTCCATTATCCGAAAAGTAAAATACACCTACGACCATACCAACCTGGATGAGCCCGAACCCGTCCGATCTTGGAAGCCATACAGGTATGGGCCTGGTCAGTACTTGGTTGGGAGACCTCCAGGGAAGACCAAGTATCGTAAGTGAAAAAGTATACTCCAGGACAGTTGATGTTCTCCCACAGACGGGATAATATAAAACCAAACCCTGGAGGTATACTATCCTTTCCATCTCCCAATCATAATTACTGTAAATTTTAAAATTATTGTTCTTTTATTATAAAAATAATGATTTTAACCATTTCCTTTCTGGGAGTTGTTTTATTTATATTTGTCTACTTTTACAGATTAGGTCCACATATAGAATTAGGTTTTATTTATTTAATTTTTATATAGTTTTTATATTAGGTTTTTAATGGATGGTTACTTTCCCTCCCCCCTCCTTTTTTAATTGTCCAGAGGGGGTGATACACTCCGAAGAGTTTTATTGATTATTAATTTATCTCTAAGAGATCTATCTTCCTCCATTATTACACCTTGCAATAATATATGGTACCATACTTGTTTTGTTCCTATGATATATCCAATGTTGGGCAGACAGCCTAGACGGCGTCCCCATTTATTGTATTAGTATAGGTTCTATTTGTGTATTAAATGCTATCTTTGGTATCTATTAATGTCATATATTTTATATTTACTATCTAATTTGTTTAAACTCTCTCTTTGCATTTTACCGGTATTCATATGTTGCTATGTAATTTAATATATTTAATTTAAAATATTTGGTTTATTAATATGTGTATTGACATTAGAAATCTGTTATTTTACCCATATGTCATTAAGGGATTCATTAATTTATTTCCTAATTCAATATAATGGAGTAACATAGATAGGATGGAACATGTTTGGCCATCTATATCTAGTCATTTTATTTTCCATGTTCAGTATTTAAATAGGTGAATATCACTCGGTTTATTTATTTTATATTAATTCACAGGCTAATAACGTTGCCCCCTATTAGCTTATCACTATCTAACACTAACTATCACCTATGCGTGCCCCGTTTTGAGAGGGGACGTTTATTTAATTATTTATTCAATATTGGAGCTTATACACCATATCAGATATTTGGTTCACTATAGTAGCTCCCTGCTATACTTTGTATTTAGAGGAGTAGTAGTAATTCTTTAAAATTTTTTAGGTATTTCACTGGTTAGTAACCTTTATTTATGGTTTTTATTTATTTCCATTCACATATAGCCCAGATATTGGGGCGACATTGTCACTTTCAGTTTCATATCAATGTTTTGTGTACACTTATCTGTATATATACATTTTTTAGCTTATTTCACGTCATTGATTAAACATAGCGGTTTTATATATCAGCTATAACGGGTACTTCTGTATATTTTATATTTTTCATAATCAGGTGTGTTTTAGATAGTCTATTCATGTCATATAATATTATAAGGTGTGTAAATAATAAAACCACAACAGCGGCATACGGAAGGTGAACGCAAATAACAGGAAGCATTTTGGATTGGACAATCACCACCACACAGCTGATTATCGTCTTTATAAATGGACTGAATTTTATCACTCACCACTTTTGAAAAAGGAGCATCTCCGAAACGCGTCAAGTGGTAACAGCGCACATTGGACGGCAGGACTCCATACATCCAGGACAGCGGTGCAGCAGACTCTCATCCCCGAAGGACCATACCACCTTTTCTGACCCTCCTGGTTCAGTGTCCCCGCTACCCGTGGCAGAGACGTCTCCACGTGGAGCTGGCAGGTCGGTGACTGTGTTGCTGCCTCTCTATCCCTGGTGTTACTTATAGGTCCCCCTCCGCTCTGTTTTTTAATATGTTATTTACCTTTGTTGTATTTGACCGATTTTAATTAGTTCAGTAAACTTGGATGTTTTTATACACACCATTTTTCTGTCTTGTTTACCATTGTCCTATATGTACCATCGGATTGATTCTAATATGACATAGGGGAGATTTTTTCATTTTAGATACTATTAGTAATATTCCCCACGGACCCATTGTATCTTTATGTGTTTTTAACGGTCATTTCTTTTATTTCTATGATGCCTTGGAGTACTTAATCCTTTGGGAATCTTCACCACGACTCTACCCTTCCTGTATGCCGCTGTTTTAGGACTAATAGTCTGTCGGTGATCCTTTGGAACTTTGTACTCACAGTATTTATTTATTCATTCATTTATTTATCTATTTATCTATTTATTTATATTTATTGCCGGTTATATTTTTATGTATATATCATACCCAGGTGTAGCTTGTTTGGGTTTCTTTCTCCATTAATTCAGCGCTGTCCTCTTATCAATTTTATTTCATTCTAGTTTGGTTTTTTAAGGGTGGGGACCCCTTTTTTGATTTGAGGCTGCTGCAGAATTTTAGCGCTTTTTTGGTGGTATTATATATTTTGGTTCATATTGTTTTTTTCCCTGTTATACCACCAGTTTAGCTGCTATAGATACATTTATAAATATGTTTACTTTCAAACATAGAAGATTATTAAAATTGTCAGAAATGGTAGTCCAACACAATAATAATGATCAGGATTGTACAGAAGAAGACTTAGGCTATATTATGTTAAAACTAGAAAGATTGCTTATTAAGGAATGCAAGGCATGGTGGGACATAGCCACCTTAGAGCAATATCAAGCCGCAGACACCATACCACAAGGTCTATTGATTGATAAAGTTGCCTCTTTTGAGACAGACAATAGAGATTTTAATGATAGATGGCAAGCGATACTCTATCACTGTTCCTCCTCTTTGATGGGAATAATTATAGAGGAGAGAAAAGCCCATCTATCGGAAATAGAAGCTAAAATAGAATCTATAAGAGATCTCCTAGAACCTTTCAAAGAGTTAGAGGAATTTAAAGAACTAGAGGGGGAAACAGTTTTAAGAATAGATTCTAAAGAGGAGGCTATTATTAAGAAGAAGAGAGGAAAACTTATTAGGGATAAAGTATATAAAGAAATGAACAATTCTGATAGGGGTATTCCATCTCCCACATCAGGCCCCTCCCACCATCCATCTAATAGCCAAAATTTAAGCCAATCTAATGGTATCTCTAAATCTAATAAAGGTAAACAATCTCAAAAATCTCATCAAGGATCTAAATCCAATAGATCAGAGAAAACCATGAATATTAATAAAGAAGGCAAGGAAAATAAAAGTCCCACTAATAATGGTAATAATAGAGGTAATAACTCTACTAATAGATACGAAAACTTTAGGAATACACATACAGGATTCCCAAAACCCTTTGCTCCTAAGCAATGGGATTATCCCTATCACCCTTATCCACTCCCATTTAGATCTTACAACAACTATAATAATTTTAGAGGGTACAATAATAAAGGAGGGAACTACCGAAGTGGAAGAGGTGACTATTCATTTCACAATAGAGGAAGGGGTAGGGGTTTTTATCCACACCATTCCCCATATTGGAATAATCCCAAAGGGAATAATTGGAACTTTCCTTCCAGAGGAAGGAATTTTGATTCCCATTATCCACCACCTAATGATTACATCAGACATGAATCAAGTAGACATTATTCTCCAGTAGAAAATAGATTTGAACCTGTAAGGGAAGTCACTCCCTCTAGGTCTTTTTTAGAGGAGGACAGAGAGAGGAGAGATCGGTTTTAAAAATAAATACACCCTTTTCCCACAAATTGGTTAAAAACAAAAGAGGGAAAAGAGGTGGGGATATTAAACAGAAAAAAATTAGATTAAAGAAAAATAGAATCACTAAAATATCTCACCTAATACAAGATAACACATTGAATAATAGCACCAATATTAATATGGATAACACCATATATAACTTGAGCTCCTATACTTTATCCGAGGAAGAAAAAAAGATTTTAAAATTAGGATTAAAATATGCTCCTGATAATCAATATAATCCATTCGATGTTTTCGTTGATACGCACAAATTTATACGGAGACTCACTTTGAAGAAATTTTTTCACCAAAAGGAGAATAATAAAAAAACCCCACCCCCCATTCCTGTTTTTAAGCCTAAGTCCACGTTCTACCCTAGACATAAAAAAGGGAGTTGTATAGACACTTTTGAGAAATTAGTAGTCAAGGACTTACAAGATCTGGTAGGAAAGAATAAAACCACCCATAAATATAAAGACAAAAACTTTACTAAGAAAGATAGATTAGCACTCATCAACTACAAGACAATAAAGAAATTACGATAAAACCGGCTGATAAGGGGGGTGGAATTGTCCTAATGGACTCTATGAAATATAGAGAGGAAGTCTTAAGACAATTAAATGATACGAAAACATACAATAAATTAAGGAAGGATCCCACAAAAGATTATCAAGTGAAATTAAATGAACTACTAGAAACATATGCTAAGAGAAATGTTATTTCAACCCAAGAAAAAGAGTTTATGAAGGTGGTGGAGCCAGCTATTCCCGTTATATACATCCTACCAAAAATTCACAAGGATGTAAACAATCCCCCGGGTCGTCCGATTGTAGCTAGTACTGGCTCCATCACCTCAAATCTGTCTCAGTATATAGACTCTCACCTCCAAAAATTAATGAGCCTCATTCCCTCATATATTAAAGATACGACAGATATCTTAAATAAAATTAAGGACCTTCAGTGGTGTAGAGGGTGGAGACTGATTACCGCAGATGTCTCCTCCCTCTACACAATTATAGAACATAACAAGGGTCTGGAGGCAGTAAAATACTTTTTGGAAATATCCCAAATAGACCCAGAAATGACTAATTTCATTTTGGATGGGATTTCTTTCATCTTACAACATAATTATTTTAAATATGAGGATGTTTTTTACCTTCAATTATGTGGTACTGCGATGGGGACCAGATTCGCCCCCTGCTATGCCAATCTATTTTTGGCCTATTGGGAAAAGGGGATCATCCCATTAGCGGGGACGAATCTGGTCTCATGGCGAAGATATATAGACGACATTTTTTTCATATGGGGAGGTAATCAAGAAAATTTAGACAATTTTTGCCAAGGTTTAAACAACAATGACCGCAATATCCTATTAACATTTGATATCAGTGAGGTCTCAGTCAACTTTTTGGATTTGAATATATATATAGAGGAAGATAAGATCAAAACTCAAAATTTTATTAAGAAAACCGATACAAATTCATATATTCCGGTATCGAGCAATCACCACCCCCTTTGGATAAAAAATGTCCCTAAGGGACAATTTATGAGGGTAAGAAGGAACTGCACTGACATGGCCACTTACTCTAAGCACGTAAAGGTGATGAAACAACAATTTGTGAATAAAGGGTATAATCCCTCCATATTAGATAGTGCTATTGAAGAGATAGCCAAAACAGATAGAAATTCTTTATTAGTATCTAAGGTCAAATCTCCATTTCTCAGTAATTCTATACCATTTATCACCCAATATAGTAGCCAATGCAAAGACATAGAAAAAATAATAAGAAAACATTGGCACATATTAAAAGGGGATGCAGAATTGGAGGATTATATAGATAACCATCCTAAATTCATTTATAAAAAAGCTCCCAATTTGAGGAATCATTTGGTGAGAAGTGCCACCATGAATGAAAAACCTATCCCATCGAAAATAACCTCAAAAGGATTTTTTAGATGTGGAGATTGCACAATGTGTAAAAACACAAAAGGACCAAAAAAAGTAGAAAAGTACGATACATCAAACTCTAAAGAAATAAAGATTAATGATTTTATTACCTGCAACAGTACCAATTGTGTGTATATCATTCAGTGTCAGTGCGGGTTGGAATATATAGGTAGAACCTCCAGACCTTTGAAGGTGAGGTGGGCAGAACACCTCAGAAACATCAAGAAAGGTCTGGAGGGACATCCTATGTCAACACATTTTAAATCGTATCATAATTGTGACCCTTCCGCCATAAAAAAGTTTTGTGGTTTGAAAAAAGCTAAACCACATTGGCGTAAATACGATGAGGGGTCCACCTTAGCTAAAATGGAGATGGAATGTATTTTTAGTTTAAACACTTTAGAACCTGCAGGGTTGAATCAAGAATTTGAACTCAAATGGTTTCTTTAATAATATTTCCCTTGTTATTTCAGAGAGTACATCTCCATTATCTGAAGAGTATAATACACCTACGACCACACCAACCTGGATGAGCCCGAACCCGTCCGATCTTGGAAGCCATACAGGTATGGGCCTGGTCAGTACTTGGTTGGGAGACCTCCAGGGAAGACCAAGTATCGTAAGTGAAAAAGTATACTCCAGGACAGTTGATGTTCTCCCACAGACGGGATAATATAAAACCAAACCCTGGAGGTATACTATCATTTCCATCTCCCAATCTGAATTTCTATTAATTTTAAAATCATTGTTTTTATTATAAAAATAATGATTTTAACCATTTTCTTTTTTTTGGGAGTTGTTCTATTTATATTTGTCTACTTTTACTAATTAGATCTACATCTTGAATTAGGTTTTATTCATTTAGTTTTATATATAGTTTTAATATTAGGTTTTTAATGGATGGTTTATTTCCCCTCCCCCTCTTTTTTAATTGTCCAGAGGGGGTGATACACTCCGAAGAGTTTTATTGATTATTAATTTATCTCTAAGAGATCTATCTTCCTCCATTATTACACCTTGCAATAATATATGGTACCATACTTGTTTTGTTCCTATGATATATCCAATGTTGGGCAGACAGCCTAGACGGCGTCCCCATTTATTGTATTAGTATAGGTTCTATTTGTGTATTAAATGCTATCTTTGGTATCTATTAATGTCATATATTTTATATTTACTATCTAATTTGTTTAAACTCTCTCTTTGCATTTTACCGGTATTCATATGTTGCTATGTAATTTAATATATTTAATTTAAAATATTTGGTTTATTAATATGTGTATTGACATTAGAAATCTGTTATTTTACCCATATGTCATTAAGGGATTCATTAATTTATTTCCTAATTCAATATAATGGAGTAACATAGATAGGATGGAACATGTTTGGCCATCTATATCTAGTCATTTTATTTTCCATGTTCAGTATTTAAATAGGTGAATATCACTCGGTTTATTTATTTTATATTAATTCACAGGCTAATAACGTTGCCCCCTATTAGCTTATCACTATCTAACACTAACTATCACCTATGCGTGCCCCGTTTTGAGAGGGGACGTTTATTTAATTATTTATTCAATATTGGAGCTTATACACCATATCAGATATTTGGTTCACTATAGTAGCTCCCTGCTATACTTTGTATTTAGAGGAGTAGTAGTAATTCTTTAAAATTTTTTAGGTATTTCACTGGTTAGTAACCTTTATTTATGGTTTTTATTTATTTCCATTCACATATAGCCCAGATATTGGGGCGACATTGTCACTTTCAGTTTCATATCAATGTTTTGTGTACACTTATCTGTATATATACATTTTTTAGCTTATTTCACGTCATTGATTAAACATAGCGGTTTTATATATCAGCTATAACGGGTACTTCTGTATATTTTATATTTTTCATAATCAGGTGTGTTTTAGATAGTCTATTCATGTCATATAATATTATAAGGTGTGTAAATAATAAAACCACAACAGCGGCATACGGAAGGTGAACGCAAATAACAGGAAGCATTTTGGATTGGACAATCACCACCACACAGCTGATTATCGTCTTTATAAATGGACTGAATTTTATCACTCACCACTTTTGAAAAAGGAGCATCTCCGAAACGCGTCAAGTGGTAACAGCGCACATTGGACGGCAGGACTCCATACATCCAGGACAGCGGTGCAGCAGACTCTCATCCCCGAAGGACCATACCACCTTTTCTGACCCTCCTGGTTCAGTGTCCCCGCTACCCGTGGCAGAGACGTCTCCACGTGGAGCTGGCAGGTCGGTGACTGTGTTGCTGCCTCTCTATCCCTGGTGTTCAACTGGGGACTTTCTCAAAAGCATAATATGATATTTGAGTCCCCAGTTGTCGGGACGAAACGCGTCAAGCGAATTACCAACTTTATAAATTCAGCATGTTATAATTAGAAAAAGTGATGTATTCGCATATTTCGACTTTCATATTCTTTGGCGAAAAAATGCATTCGCAATAGAAATTTTTAAATTCGGATTTTCTTAGCGCGGACTCACACCCTCCCTATGCAGAGCTGTGACAAGAAATTTTAGCACCTGGGGAAAAAATGGTGCCCCTGACCCTGAATTACAAACCAATCAGCTAACTGTCTATGTTTTTCATACACAGCTTATTTAGTGGAGATGCATAGTAATAAAGTAAGAGGTTAGGCAGTGAAAGTGCCTTAGAATCTACAGAGCAGGTATAAGCATCTTGAGCTGGATCCAGACTTAAGAAGGAGCTTGAAATTTAAGAGAGGAAGTATACACCTTGGAATAATGTTGAATTCAGGGGAAGTCAAGTTAATTGTATTCTTTGCATGCAGGGATATATTTTTGAATTGTTTACTGCACACAGATACTGACAAAGCATTACTTTTACACTGTGATTTAGCCTTGGGCTAGGAAATGCCACCTCTCAACTCTAATACTGTTTGCAAAAGATGAAATATGACTCCCCTGCAATCAACATGGTTTAGCCCAGGAGTAACTTTCCTCTCTTATTTCAAGCTACTTCTTAAGTCTGGATCCAGGCCCTTGCCCATTTTTCTTCTCAAACCAAGGGGAAGTGTGTGAATTCCCTACAGTAATGGTAATACAGTATATGAGTGAATATTGGATCAGATAAAAATACTTAGGCTGTATAGTAATTTTAATTAAAGTAAGAGTTGCTTTCAGGATCAAGACTTTTTAAAATGTAGTGATTGATTGGGTAATGTTAATACTGTAGGTTGCCTAAAGATACTTGTGAAATACCATACTATTATTCTAAAGGTTTTCCAATTGTTTAAGCAATATATTGCAAGGTTACCATTAACAAATTATCAATTAAATTATCTCTTGCAGTTCCATATTTCTTTCTTTTCGTTACAGATTCTCTCTGGTATACCTCTTTCAAGCAGATGGCTCTGAACAGTCTATTTAGCAGTTTCCAACAGTGTCTGCCTCTCCATTAGTCAAAGTCTACTGTCATTTCACAGAAGTGGAATTGGCACTTGAACTGTGTAAATTAAGTGTTTGTCGCTAGAAAAATTGTGTCTCTTATTTACTTGAGTCACACAAAAAAGTAAGAGGTATGGACCAGAACCAGACTCCCATAAAAGAGGTGTTTTCTGATCCTTAGGAAAGGAAAACATCTGCATATGTGCCTCAGCTATGCTTCCTTTACGTGTTTGTGATGTGTTTTGGGATGAATAATACCCTGCAGATCACTGCAAGCATTCGTGAAAGTTAATTGCAAATTGTGTTGGCCATTTTGGGATGGACAAACTGCAAACTATAGCCTCAGGCTACACACCAGAGCTCCAGACTGATCTAGAAGTACGCAGGTAAAGTTAGACACTAAGATAATTGCAAAAGTCAACAAATAACAGACATTTTGGTGGCAGAATAGAAGGCTCCAGATTTTTAAGGAAAAAGGGGAGGAGTCAGGAGAACAGACGGTTGAAGGGTAGCGGCAGTTAGAGTGAGTAGGCTGGTGACAGTTGCCTGGAAACACCTAATAGAGGATCTTGTCACAGAGAGCCACTGAATGCCATTGCTGTACAGCTGTACAGGGAAGTTTGCCTCCAAAATAGTATTAGCCAGGAAGAGACACAGCTTGTCGCAGCCCAGGAGATGACTGCAAGACTCATAGAAAGACAGATACGTTTATAGTTGAATCTGCATTTATCCATCTGAATAAATAGCCGTGTTACGCTTTCCAAACCCTAACTTAACTTTTCAGTGCGTAACTCCTGTCGGCCTTAATGGCTGCACGTACTTACGCTTCTAAGCACACCCATACTGTACGATTTAAATACCTCACCCTTCCTCTGAAGCGTAATTATGTGTCGTATGGTTGGCACACCCCTTTGTTCGTAGTTACGCTGTGGATACATGGCTTGTACATATGTTCAGAGTTACGTGGCGTAACATCGGCCAAGTGCAGTACATACAAAATAGCGTTTTTACGTCTCCGACTAGCGTAAATACGCTAGCGTACTTAGTTCTGGATCTACCCCATTGCTGCTAAAGCATCTGAACTGAATAAATCCTTGTTCCAACTCTATGAACTTTTTATAATAAGTTTTTCAGTCCTGAAAGTTTGTTTTGTATAGATAATTTGCTGCTGCAGCACTTTATGTAAATATTTATCCAGTAAACCCATGTCACTGAAGCACAGTGCCTAAATTCAGAGTGAATTATATTTATTCAGAGACCGATATATTGTATTTATTTATATTTCAATATTGTAGATTTTGAAGATATTTAATTTGTGACATGCTATATAACATTGCATTGATGGTATCGTGGTAATACTTCC
>WWET01003403.1:18795-41136 GCA_011038615.1 Limnodynastes dumerilii
TTTTACAACCAGCAAAGGAAAGGGTTCTTCACAGTAAGGGCAGTCAGGATGTGGAGTCACTGCCAGGGAAGGTTGTGATGGCAGATTCACTTGATATGTTTAAGAAAGGGTTAGATACATTTTTAGCAGAAAAGGGCATTCAGGGTTACCAGGACCGCTAATTTAAATAAAGGACAGTAGTGTAGCAAGGGAGAAATGTATGTATGTATCTTACGATTGCAATAGTTTGGAGGTTGCTTTATATGGATTAACTTCAAATATAAAGACAGGGATCGCAGGAGATCCAAAATAGGTTTAACTTGGACTGTTGTCTTTTTTCAACCTCATCAACTATGTAACTATATGTAACTGCTAAGCCAAAAAACTTTATTTATTCAGGAGATTGTACCAAACTAATGGATATTTAATACATTTAGATTTTGAAAACTAATGAACAGACTGTTGTATAGGTGGTTTGTGCAAACATAAAAAAAAAAACAAAAAAAAAACACAACTATAGATCACAGATTGTTAGAGTACCAGTTGACCACTGTAGGACAAATTTGAAGCTTGGAAGCTTTGTGGTTTAACAGACTTGTTCCCTAATGTTCTCCTAAATCATTGCCATGCAGATACTTTTTTAATTTACCAAAACATTAAAAAAACAAATTCCTACAAAAAGACTGAAAGAAATGTAAAAGGTTCTCCTAAACCGATTTATTTGTATATTAAATAGGTAGTTATGCAACTAAACACAGCGTTAGAACAGACAAAGGCTTTGGAAAACTATTTGGCAGAATGGTAGCAGCAGCATTGGGTAGCTTTGTGCATCTCACTACAAGATAGACCATGGCTGAATAGAAACTTACACTCCAAGGAAGGTATGAGGAGGACTTTCAATGGAGAAAATATACAATTTAGGGGGAAAAGAGGAGGTAAAAAGAACAAGAAGATAAAAGTAACTAATAGTGAAAAAGAAAGCTTACCTTTACAACCTACTCATGAAACAGAACCCCCTCAATAATGATGGTATTTTTAATCTATGGGACCATGTCCTTACAGAAAATTAAATAAATATTTTAAAGAAGGGATTAAAACTTTCCCTGAATATACAAACCAATTTTTTTTTTATTTTTTTTTACATTTACGTGGAAAAGGACAAGGGAGATGAAGATGATTTAGTAATAAAACCTGCTGACAAAGAAAGAGGAGTTGTATTAATGAATTAGAAAAATGAGGAAGAAATCTTTAGACAACTTAAGGACATAGGAACTAACAAACTACTGAAAGAGGGTCCTACGGGCCAAATAAAAAAAATAAAAAAAACCTCCATCTTTTTCTTAATAAATGTGAAGCTATTGGCACTATTAGCAATAAAGAGTTTTTAGAGATTTAAAAGACTATAGTATTCCAGTTATATAGGTTTTACCTAAAATTCATAAAAAGCATCTAAACCCCCTGGAAGACCAATTATAGCGGGCACCAATTCTCTCACATCAAATCTATCAGAATTCATAGACTATCATTTACAACCTTTAGTAGTGAAAAACAGGTCATATATTAAAGATACAGTAGATGTCTTACAAAAAATAAGCAGGATAAAATGGGAAGATGATTATATTTTAGTTACGGGTGATGTCACCTTCCTTTATATGATCATTAGACACACTGATGGTATTGAGGCCATGAAAGAAAGTCTCCTGCGTATATGATGAATCTTTAAAGGGTTTGATTTTAGAAGGAATTCATTTTATATAAAAAAAATTATTTTAATGGGGAAGTTTATATGCAAATTCAGGGGAAGGCCATGGGTACCAGATTTTCTCCCAGTTAAGCAAACTTATTTAGGGGCCAATGGGAAAATTCAATGGTGTGGGAAGGCCATGAATACAGGAGCAATCTGGTATCCTTGTGGCATTTTATCAATGACATTTTATTTATTTGGAAAGGGACCATTGAAGATCTCAACATTTTTTGTAACTATCTTAATAATAATAATAATAATAATAATAATAATAATAATAAATAATCTTAATGTTGATTTGACTTTTTCTATGAGTAAGCTTTTAGTTAATTTCCTTGATCTTAATATTCATCCAAAAGTTGGTAATATTCATACCAGTACATTCTCCAAACCTACAGATACCAACTCTTAAATTGAAATGAGTAGCGGCCACCATAAGAGTTGGCGAAAAAGTATTCCAACAGGTCAGTTTATAAGGTTACGTACTAATGAAGTCTATAAAACCCAGGCTAATAATTTAATAAAAAAAAATTTATAGAAAAAGGCTATCCAGAAACAGACCTCCATGATTTAGCCAAGAAAACTGCAGAATTGAGACAAGATTATTTGCTTCCTAGTAAAAAGACAGATGAAATAAAGGTAGGAACCAGTAGCTATTTGCCACAATTTAACACCAAACACAAAGATGTAGAAAACATTAGATAATTGGTAGATTTTTTTTATTGAGGGATCTGCCCTTGAAAACCTTCTCCCCAAAATGTATTTACCGTAAAGCCCTAAAAATAAATTAATAAGAAGATTAATAAGCGAGATTTCAAAGATAAAAACGAAAAAGCTTTAAAAGCTGTAAATTCATGGGCATCCAAAATATTAAACCCGATTTGAGAAGTAATAAATCAAGAATCCAGATTAGCTTTAGGACTTAATAATGACTTCGAATTAAAGTAGTTTTTAAACTGATTTTATAGCTATAGGTTTTAAAAGCCTACCAAGGAAACCTAATTTTGGAAGTCCTACACTGCGGCCATCCTATCCTTAAGGCGCCCAACCTTGTCCGATCTTGGAAGCTAAGCAGGAAAAGGTTGGGTCAGTACCTGGTTTGGAGAACACCAGAGAATACCCAGTACTGCAGATCAAGGATTCTTCCAGTATACAGTATATGGGACCCGGGAAAGTATGGCCATTGGAACCTGTATCGATTTTAATTTGTTTTGATCTTTTTGTGTAACACTGTTTGAATAAAACCTTTATTTTTTTCTTACTCCTTCCACTTTTTTTTTTTTATCTATCATTCATGCTAACAGAGTACAGAAAGGGACTGAGACCCAAACCACGAGGTAGGTTTCCCCTCCCCCATCACCACATTTATTCCACCACTGAAAACTTCTTACCCTTTTGGTATAATATCCCCCTTTAGTCTCTTATAAATTATTGCTACTGTGAGTGACAACAACCATTTTAAGTACTTATTTATACGAATTTTCAATCAGTTTTGATACATTGTATTTTCACTATTGCATTTTTTTTTTCCTATTTGCACAAGGACTTATTTAGAAGTTTATTTATCTTTATATTCTTCATTAGGATTTTTATTCATTGGGGATATATTTACTTCTTCTGCACTATAGATAACTGCAACTGAACATTATTTTTGATAAATTGTTTACATGGTGATGTTGGTATATTTACGGATTATAGTGGGCCACTGGGTTACGTTTTTACGTTTTATTTAGTGCCTATTACACCTGTGTGTGTGTGATATAATTCATTTAGATCAGAAGTGAGATGGCAGTTCTCTGGGTGTTAAGAGGCTGCTTTTGACGTAATTAGAATAGAGTTTTATATAGAGAGGTGCGCCTTAGTTTACACATTTTTACGCTACATTAGATAGACCAGCGGTCAACCTTCTTTTGGTCTGTACCACGTGCCCATTATGGAATTCGGTCAAGTACCACTGACCACTCCAGCCTCATTACCCCCTTCTTAATTACATACTTACATCCTTCCCTCCTCTTTCACTTTGTTCATACTGTTACCACATTACTGCCTCAGCTTTTATACATTCTCAGGCCAATATTCCATCCCTCTTATAATTACATTAAATGTTTGTTTGTTGTATTTAGTCATGTAACACAATTTAGCTAGACTGGGAATACTAAAGCACAACCTCCTATTGGGCAAGATTTAAAGAGGGGAAAAAATTCTGTCTGTAGCTGGAAAAGTTCTTTTAATAAAATTTAACTCACAAATACAATTAGATCACTGCTTATTTTAAGAGAGAATGCTATGCCACACAACAGTTCATTATACATACTAATGCTATTAAAAGCCAATATAAATGATCAGTCTTCATATACAACATTGCCTTCTATTTTAATACAGACATTTAATTGGCTTACATTAAGTTTTAGCAAATCTGAAATTACCAAATGGAAACAGTCAGAGGTTGCACTTTTTTTTTTTGGCAGAGCAAAAAACTCCCTTCCTCTAAGTTTTTAATGATTATTTATATTTGATAGGGAAGGTATTAGTTTGGTGGTTTAACAGAAAATGAAACTAGCAATAGATGTTAAAAATTCCCCAACAGGGAAACGTGCACTCCTGCTTCAATTGTGAGATTCGAAAATCATATGCCAATTGTAATATTAAATAACTTACAGAAAAGGATATTCTTCTCTCTTAAAAATTGTATACACAACATATACTATGCAGTCACATCGTAGATATAATCTTGGCCATCCAAAATATACATCACTCAGAGGTATATATAAATGTTAACCTCATAACCTGAGGAAAGTTACTTACTTTTGACTTTTCAAATTAAATCTGTACTACATGAGATTTATTCGAATGACCTAGTAAAAGCAGGTCAAATGTCTTTAAGACCGAAGCGATTAGGCAGTGTAGGACATCAGCATAGGTCATTTCTAAAATGCTGCTAACTAAATAAAGAATTGACTGAACAGGACAAGCCAACAGCTCAAACATACATACTAAAGAATGCCTGTGCTTTCTGCAATGCAATCTCTTAACGAGACTGTTTATATTTGTGCTTTAACCATCAATAGATTTTATTCTTAACTATCCCTTAATACACTTAATACCAAGAACTATACCAAACCCACACCCTGGGTTATTTATGCTGAAACACTTTCACAAATGATCATTACATAAACCCTGTTTTGGTGCGCTGTAATAAGGCTTTCTGCCTTTTAAAAGATTTATGTACAATAAATTTCTCTGTAAATATGTATATGAAGATGGCGGTGAATAGTCCTTAAGTGTAGGTGTGTGTGTGCACGTGTTTTTGATGGTAGTGGTGGTGGTGGTGGTGGCACACGTTAAAGTACTGATATAGGCCAGTTGTGGTAGAAGTCTTGGGATAGCCAAACAAGATATCAATATAGGGGTGGTGAAATTTCAAAATTTCCAGACCATAAAGGTCACAGATTACTTCACTGCTTACACTCATGTCAAGTTAGTACAAAGTTAGATTGGTGTAAAAACATGTGCAAAAATCAGATGAGGTTCCAGCTCTCTAATTTACCTGTAGCCAATTATTATTAATATATATTTAAATTATTATTTTTTTTTTTTTACACAAGGTCTCATTACAATATGTAACTGACTAGTTAAAGTTGTTTTAAATGGACACTTACAGTTTGCTTTAATTATTAGGGGTGGATCACATACTACCATCTTATGATACATCAAGTAACCAGTAAATTAATTTGAACATGAAGGAATGTGGGGCGCTGAAAAAAACAATCATTATCATTGTTCATTTATAAGGCGCCACAAGGTGTCCACAGCGCCGTACAAAACACAATAAAATACAGCACAGACATACAGGGTAGGGATGGACAGCATAGTATATATTAAAATACAATATGAATATAAAAATATCACAAAAATACAATAAAATTAAGCAAGCACAGAGCGCAAGGTGTCAAGCTTAGAAGATCAGGGAGCAGGGGATATAGTGCAGTGAGAGGGAGCCACCAGGTGGGGATGGGGTAAAAGGGTAGCAGAGGGGGACAACAGGGTACGAAGTGAGGGGGGAGTGGTGGAGGAAGGAACAACACTAGGATGGAGGGCCCTGCTCACATGAGCTAACACACTATTTGGGAGGGAAGAACTTACAGAAGACATAATGAGGGGGAAGGAAATGAACTGCTGGTGTGAGCAGAGGAGGGTGAAGGAAAAGAAGGGATGGATTTAGGATGCAGTGAGGATGTTAAGTGGAGGAGGGGTAGGCTAGCCTGAACAAGTGCGTTTTGAGAGGGCGGGAAGGGGTCTGCATGGAGATGAGGGAAGAGAGGTAGGGAGCAATGGATGAGAAGATGGCCTTAAAGGTGAGGGTAAGGAGTTTAAAGAGAGGTCTGAAGAGAACAGGAAGCCAGTGGAGGGTTTGACATAAAGGAGAGGCCGAGATAGAGCAGCATGAGAGGAAGATGAGCCTGGAAGCAGCATTGAGTATAGATTGGAGGACTAGACAGGTGAGTGGGAGACCTATGAGGAGGTGGTTACAATAGTTGAGGCGTGATATGACTAAACAGTGGATTAGGGTTGTAGTAGCTTCATTGGTGAGGAAGGGACGGATGCGTGCAATGTTGCGTAAGTGGAAATGACAAAAATGAGAGAGGGTACAGATGTGTGGTATAAAAGGAAAGTAAGAAGGTCAGGGGAGGAAAGGTAAATTTGAGTGTCATCAGCTTAGAGCTGGTAGTTGAAACCAAAGGTGCTGATGAGGTTACCCAACAAGGAGGTGTAGAGAAAGAAGAGGAGCGGGACAAGGACAGAACCCTGGGGGGACAAGCTAGGGGTGGTGGAAACAGAGAAGGTGCAGTCAGAGAGATAGGAGGAAAATCAGGAGAGAGCAGTGTCAGCGAGACCAAAAGAGCAGAGTTTTTGAAGCAGAAGAGGATGGTCAACGGTATCAAAAGCAGATGACAGATCAAGAAAGATGAGGATGGAGTAGTGGCCCTTGGATTTGGCAGATAACAGATCATTGGTCACTTTGGTAAAAGCAGTCTCAGTGGAATGGAGGGGCCCGAAACCAGATTGGAGGGGGTCCAGGAGAGAGTTGTCAGTAAGGTAGCTGATGAGACATTGGTAGACTAAGCGCTCAAGGAGTTTGGAGGCAAAGGGGAGAAGGGATATAGGTCGGTAACTGGAGGGGGATGTAGGGTCCAGATTAGGTTTTTTGAGACAAGAACATGCTTTAAAGAGGAAGGAAAGATACCAGATGAGAGGGAAAGGATGACAAGGTGGGCTAGATTGGAGCAGGCAGTGGGAGAGAGATGTTTGAGATGGTGTGAGGGAATAGGGCCCACAGGGCAGGTTGAGGGTGGTGAGGATATTAATAGGTGAATTTCATCAGTTGTCGTAGGATGGAAAGAAGAAAACTCATAATGGCATAACAGTACTTTATAATTCGGACAAAAAAAAAAAATGTATAATAAATTTGGATGGAAAGGGACATGTATTTTAAATTTTGGGTCTCTTACTTTCATTCCAGCAATGCATGCCATACAGATACAGTCATAAGATTTACTAATGACCAAAGAAAACCTGATCACTGACCAGTAACAGACCTGGGGATCGATTCAGAGTTTGGGAGTAAGGGCAAAACAGGTGCAAGCATACAGCTCGGCTAAACAATTTTGCAAATTAAGGGGTGCCTACTGATTTTAAGTCTTTTTGCATGCAATGAAAATACTTTACTTTTGTACACAGAACTCACATACTGCATAGTTTTATGTTTAACCTATTAAATACAGTTGAGCCAAGAAACTTCACCTATCAATTCTAATTCGGTTTTCACAATTTAAATTTTCCTCCCCATGCAGTTTAACATGGTATTACTCAGGTCTACACTTGCACCTAAAAAATGGTGTAAGTTCAGCTCTGAATTTAGCCCCCAAGTTTCTTATGGGGTGTAGGTTTACAGGTAATGGCTGAAAGGACACAGGTGTAAACTAATAAGCTTTAAGAGGATAATCAATGTAATCTTCAGGTCATGAGGACAACTAAACCATTGTATGAACTACATAAATACCAAAGCTTCTCGTAAATTCTTAATTGCAATAGATTTGTACACTTCTGTAGCAATTATTTCCAGACTTTGGAGATTCTGCAGCTGACAAAGCAGTAAAAAAATGTCAAAATATATAGATGTGAAAGTACCTCATTATAATTATTTCCATTAACCAAGAAGCAATCAATGGTAATAACTCAATATTTAACTTTTTGCGGGTTTTTTTTTTATAGCGCCATCAGATTACGTAGCACCTTACAATTTTAACGATCATTGAAACAAGACTGGGATCTGCTCACAGACTTACAATCTATAGGACATTGGGGGATTGATACACAAAGACAAGTGTAACAGGTAATTACACTTCACCAACACAGGTAAAGTGTAATTAATAGAAAGTGAAGATGATTCTGATATTTGGAGTAAGGGCAAAACAGGTGCAAGTGTACAGCTTGGCCAAACCAATTTACAATGTAAGGGGTGCCAATTAATTTTAAATATTTTGCATGCAGGGAAGATGCTTTTCTTTTGCATAGAAGACTTATACTGCATAGCTTAATGTTTAAGCGAAAAAATGGAGATGAGCTAAGAACTTTCACCTCTCAATTCTAATTCCACTTTCACAATTTAAATTACCCCCTCCCTGGTATTTCTCAGGTCTGCACTTGCACCTAAAAAAAGGTGTAAGCGCAGCTCTGAATCATCCCCATTCAATGACTGCTGGTTAGACATTTCTTATATAAACCCTATTAAAAGCAGACCATTGCCACAAGCAGAGAAGGAAGTAAGATATATTTTTCTTTTGGATAGGTAGACAAAATATTTGTTTTAAAACAAATGTATCCCTACTATTATTACATATAATTTGCGATTTTATACAATGCAACTTGCGCCTTAACAAAGTATAACCAAGTACTGAACTAGGTCTAATATGGAATAATTTTTTCTACTGCTTATTCTCTCTCTCTCAACCTAACCTTAAAAATGAGTCAAATATGGATAGACTAGAATACAAGTTAAACAGCTTAAGTCTTTGAAAATAAATGATTAAATTATACTTCGAGAACCAGCAGTGGTTAGTCCACATTATTAAATAAGCTAAATGATTATAAGCCTAGATGGAGTTGAATTATTGGGCTCCTGTTTACAATTTTGTCTATTTAATTATTTGCATGTAACCATATCCAAAACAGAAGTCATAAAGCAATACAACTACACTGCTGCATATCAGATATGTAAAAGAACTCTAGTTCATAAATTCCAGACAATGCAAAAGAACCAGAATCTGTTTTGAAACATTAGTCACAATAAGTTCCAAGACTAAGGTTCTAAAGTGTTAGGAAAATGCTATATTACAAGTAAAGGATAGAATAAGGGTACAAGTAAAGGATAGAATAAGGGTATAATGAGTAATAAGGGAGGCATAAATATCCACCTCCCCATATAGGCAAGACCTTTATAATTTTTATTGCAGTGTAAATGAAACACAACCTACTAAATTTATTTGCCCTAAGGTGAGTGTGTGAGAACACAAACAAATTAGATTTAATGTTTTAGCTATGCAAGTTAAGAGACATTGAAATTAACAGAAATATTCTATTTTCCAAATTTAGACCAAACAATTATAAAATTATATAGTTATTATAATACCGGTGTCGCTTATTTTACTAACAGATTTTTATATAGCAACATATTACATTAGATAGCATTTCACAATTTTAACAATTATTATAAAACCAAATTGCTAATTTACAATCTCTAGGACAGAGGGGGACAAACTGTCCCTGTGATCTAGCAGTGGTCTAAGGTTCTCAGGTCTTCTTTAGAGAGTCAAAATAATTCATAGCAACTGGTGATCTTTAAAAATTTTGTCAGCTAACCTGGTAATACACTACCACAATTTTCAGTCCTAGGAGGAAAATTGTACAGAGAATCAGGGATTAGGTCCAGATAATGGCACCATACACCTCTTCTACTGGGACTGATAATCTTGGTAGAAGGCCCTTGTTCATTTTGTCTATTGGCTTGACGAAACTAATACTACAAGACCCAATATTATACCAGAGGTTACAATTATTGCCTATTTGAAAAATCTATCATGCCCACTCACTACCGCAATTAGGTCAATCTGGGTCTGTTGCCCTGGGTCCGTGAGCTTGGTTGATACCAGAGTTATTCCCAGGATGCCCAAAGCCGTGTTGTGGGATGAAAGGGTGAACCTGGTTCCATTAAAAAGTGGGGGATGGGATTCACTGTCTGCATCTACAAGCAGAGGTACAGTGTGAAAATCTACAACCTGGGATTTACCTGGGTTGTAGCCTACGGTGTGAACAGATGCAACACAGCTATTAGCCATGTTCATTATTCCTGATTTTGACCCGGGTTTATGGTGTGAAAGGGGTATAACAAGCACCTGTACTTCAACAAGGAAACCTGGAAAACAGTTTGTAATCATGTGGGCTGAGTTTGGCCGCACTATCACAGAATGGAGCAGGAAGGTTATATGGTAAAAGTGCTCAATAATCTGTAGGATACAGTTACAGTTTTCGTAGCAGAACAGAGGGTCATTTTAGTATGTAACATGATAGTGTGCATAAATCATGGAAAGAAATGGAAACCAGATAGCAAAGTGTATGTAATCAGGTAGCTTAAGGTTCAGGAGGTTGGGGAATTTGTCAAATTTGTTTGAAAAGGAGTGTTAATGGAGTGCTTGAAAGTTCGTAGAGTAGAGGATAGTTTTAATGGGTGTGGAAAGTGGGTGCCTGAAGAAGAAGTCCTGTAACCAGGAATCAAAGCATTTGTTAAGTGTAGAAGAGTTGTAGATCCTGTGAAGATCTGTGAGCTGGGATATATCTTGTGATAAGTGAGGATATGTATGTGGGTGCAGTCTTGATGATGTCCTTGTATGCTAGTAAAAGGAATTTGTATTTGATTCTATAAGATACAGGTAACCAATGTAGAATTTACCAGCTCTAGAAAAGCATTTGGCAAGGAGAAAAGGCTCTACCTGTTGAACAAAATATAGACCGTAGGGAGGTTATTTAATAAACGGGAAGCAAATAAGGAAAACATTGCAATAATCAATACAGGAGATTGGTGAATGACTAAATTTCTGCTGTGACATTTGTGTGTTCTGTAAATTTTTGTTTATACGTATGTAACAGAAAATTTCGAGATTGCACAGGGAACAAACGATAGATCAAAGTCAGGGATAACACCTAAGCAATGAGCTTGATTATGGATTATTGCAGCATTTTCAATGTGGGTAACATCTGACATTGTGGGTGGACATTCAAGATAAGCTGAAAGAAAGACATGCAGATACAGGAGCCAAAAAATCAGGAGTTGGTAGGTAAATTTGTTTATCATCTAAAGAGAGAATACAGACATCCAAATGACTATTAGTTGACCAAGGGAAGTGGTTTATCTAGGTAGGACCCAAAACTGAGACTTGTGGGTCTCAAACCTAAAAAAATATAAGAGCAGGTGAGGTGATCCAGAAAAATGAACACTGAAAGAGCGATTAGACAAGTATCATATGAACTAGAAAAGGGCCATGTCCTTATTACCTAGGGAGTGTAACATTTGTATAAGAAAATTTGTCAATGGTGTTAAAAGTTGCAAAAAGATCTAGGAAAATTGAAAGTAGTAACCATCAGATTTAGCAGGGATTAAATTTACATAATTGGTCAGTACAATTTCAGTGGAGTGTTGGAAGCAGAACTTAAAGGCATGAAGTGCTTGAGCAAAGTCTCAAGTAGCTGTGAGGGGTATGAAAGCTGAGAAGTCAGGTGCTAATTTAAGAGGGAGTCAGAGTTTTGTTTTTTTTAGAATTAGTGTTTAGTGCATGTTTAGATAGAGATTTTGAAGACTGCAGGTTGGAATAAGCACAGAAGGTTAACTAAGACGGGCTTGTGAGGGTCGAAGATTTGGTGACGAGTGCTCACTAAATGGTAACATTTAAATAAAATCAGCCCCTAAATTAGTAGAATGTTAAGTACCAGCATTTTTAAAACTGATCTTAAAATACAGTAAGACAGAGGAATACAGACTGACAGAAGATTCAATTTGTAGATTGATTAACATCATATGTACACAGGAAAGAGAAAAACAATACAGGTTGTGTATGAAATAACATACACCATTAAATGCAATTATTCTAAAACAGTTGGAGCTGTAAACGCAATGTTTGTGCAAACTTCACTTGTTTAGTGGACTAAGTTTGGGACATTGATAGATTAATAGAAAGCAGAGATATCAAGAAACTGGGGCAGCTCCTGCATTGGTTTGTCTGGAAAGATATTACAGGCTGTTTGCAACAGGTATGAATAGGCTGGTAATTCAAAAGCATAGGGCAATAAAACGAATCTTAAATGCACAGTATTAAATAAAAAAATTAATATTTATCTGACAAAATTCAAAAAGATACCAGTAAAAGTGGAAATAAACTCTGTACATTTGCTGTAAAAATAGCTTTCATTTAGGTTATACTTATATTTTGATTAAGTAGAACTTTAACTGTAGCACGATGTGTCTGGCTGCTCCCAGTCCGTGTCAACAACTAATTACATTATGTTTAATTGTGTGTAAAGAACTGCTACCTTGCAGATCACACAAAACCATGCAGATTTAGTTTCCTCTTCACTCATGACTAATTACAGAGCTAAAATGTTATTGATATGCTTCACACAGACAGTTTTAACTCATGACATCTCATCAAACAGCAGTAGCAATTTAAATCCCTGACCTGTTTAACGATGCTCTCGTACATGCTACTCTCTAGTTTACGGTGGATCCCTTTACAAGCTGTTAAAATAAACCTTTGCTGCAATATAGCTTTCCACAAGGTGGCCATCCCCGCGTAAATTTTTTCCAGACATTGGCACATAACTCAGAGGAAAAATTATGTGTTACCAAAAATCGAGTCACGATGCAATGCAGTTTCTAACGATTCTGCAGCATTGTCACACAGTACAGACTGATAAGCGGTCAGAGCTATCTGACAATTATTGCATGACCTGTACAATATTAATCAGATAATTCTTTATTCTATTCAATCATTGATAAACATCCATTATGTTAGTTAATTTTTATGTAAAATACCTGTTGTGAAGCTGTTTTTGTCAGCATCCATTCTTTAAATTAATTTATCATCTGAATATTAATTTTAATTTATTACCAACTTTGATTAGATGGTACTTTTTTTCGTAATCAAAACACTAGGCCATCTTTTATTGGGGAAAAAAGTTTAACTTTACCGAATTATTTATTAATTATTTATTACTATAGTATGTAACCATTTGGCTGTAAAAGATAGACTGAAACATTATTTGATCACATATTATTTGTGCCACAAATAGTTTTTTGATAGAGACCAGTACATTTTATTTAACCACCACCTCGGTCTTGGAAAAAGTTAATTAGATGGCTGAACTAGATGGCATAAAGAAAGGTAATTTCAAGCAGTTCAAAAACAAGTCATAGCTAGGTAAACAAGGATTACTTCAAATGGAATAAGAGTGAGGCAGGTAAATATGCAAAATGTGGTATGTATAATTACAATAGGACAGGTGCAAGCTTTCACTGCCGATTCCAGAATTGGAAGTTCATTTGGAATACAGAAATGTATTAAAAATGATTTACAGTCCTGGTTATGATAGACAATTGTGGATCCTTTTGAAGAACGCCAACACAAGGCTTCACTGAACATGCAGCAGCCCACACACAATTGAGGGTATGCTTGCCAACATCCCCAGACACCAGAAAAGTCACATATAATGCATTAGCTGTTGTTTAATGACCAATATCAAAACAGGAGGTCATCACCCAAAATGTTTTAAGAAAATCCTTTTTTTTTTTCCTTTTTCCCCCACTGGCCTGTAACAGAAGGGGCCCCTATTGCAACTAAAGCTTTTTTAAATTATGAAAGTATGTAACCATATGGCTGTAAAACCTAGGCTGAAACATTTTATAAATTACTTGTGCATGGTTGTACATACTTGTACATGGTTAGTTCCTGGTTAATGTCAAGAATGCTGGGGCTATTGTTTTGTATCTGTGTAGATTTCCCCATATTTTTCAAGCACCTGCTCTAGATTAATTTATACATTGACTCAGACACCTTTTTATGTTTTTATTTGTTTATATTTATGGGCTCTATGTTTAAACAAACACCCCTTTCATAGAAAGAACAGCTTTCATCCCAGTCTTGAATTTCGTTTAAAAAGGGGGAGACATTGAAATATTTTTTAAAATAAAGTTAAACCTCCTGAGAGAGACATTTACACAGGTCTGGGAACAGGACCTTAAACAAGTTATAGATACACAGAAATGGAGGGAAATCTTCCAACGCTCCCTTACCTGTTCCAGCAAAACCGAGTTGATTGAAGGGAACTATAAACTACTGAGTAGATGGTATCGCTGCCCAGCAACACTTTACAAAATGTACCCGGACCTTGGGTGATTTATGTTGGCGCTGTGGGGTGAATAGGGGTTCCCTGTATCAGATCTGGTGGGAGTGCACATCTCAGAGTATTCTGATATTGATCAAACTTATGATACATATAGAGATACTTGGTTTCCCTGGCTTGATTTTAAGACCAAGGAGACATATAGGACTATAATGAGCAGCCAGCAAACTTAGACATGTCCTCCAAGCCCATAATTAATCACTTTACTAACAATGCTATATAGTGATAGGCAGACCGGGACCAATTTTTGCTTATTTATGTTTCCCTATAGTTGAAGGCGTGCTCCATAATAAAAAATTTCTTTAAAAAAAACTCTTCTAATTCTAAAAACACCAAAAAAGAATTAATAAACTTGAACTAGACTTGGGTCTATTGCTCTATGCCCTGAACCCCCCTTCCCAACCCTGTCCTCCCCTATTTTACCTTTTGTAACTGTTATGACAATTCTGGATCCCCTTACGAGACTTCCATAGACAGGCGACGTATGAGGAAGACCTCTTTAATAGCTTTGATTTGAGATGGAGATATGCAGTGGCTTCGCTTTCTGTTTTAATGCCAAGTCTTACATTTTGTAACATGATTGTCTTTATAATTGTCATACATGTATCAGCACAGAGTAAAATGTATATTTATGGATCCCTTGTTCTAATTCAATAAAAACAGATACAACAAAAAATAAAGTTAAACATACCTTAGTATTAATAAGGATGATATAACAATTAAGCAAAAAGATGAGAATACAACCGAGATAGCCTTAAAAAAGAAGTATGCAATGTTTTTTGTTTTTCATTCTATAAAGAATCCCTTTGTTGCTTCACTCAAACGACAATAGCTACCAAGAAGTTGACATTTATATTAATTCTGACACTTAACAGACAAATTTAAACAAACAAGGAATTTTAATGATTTACAGTTTCTCATTACATTGTGACTGCATACATGTCGTTTGTGTATAAATCTAAAATCATAAAGGTTGCTTTTCAGTTATAAGGCTCAGACTCTTAAGAGAAACTCGCTGAACTTTACTGTGACAGCTGTTTTCGGGTTTGATCTAATAGGTAATTAAGCACCGATTACATTTAAGATGTATTTCACAACTGTACTACTGCATATTGACTATTCTTTAGACACTTGCAAACTTCAGATATACCGTATTTCCTCATGTATAAGACGTCTTATACAGGGGTAGTGACTCCCGTGTAGGTCCCCAGTGTTTGCGGTGCACAGCCACGGCGGCTCTGTTGAGTGACGCTAGCATGACCTAAGGTTACATCAGCGTTTTCTGCAGAGCGCGCAGCGGAGGAGAGAGCCGGAGGGAGAGTCAAGGTACCAGAGTGTGTGTTTGGAATGGGGATGTGAAGGGACACAAAGAGGGGCAGTAAGACTGGCTGGACACAAAGAGGGGGCAATAAGGCTGTAATGTAATACATTTTTCCCAAATTTCTGGCCCCAAAATTAAGGTGTGTTTTATACATGGGAGCGTCTTATACTTGGGGAAATACGGTATTTATTTTAGATGTACAGTCACGTGTTAATAATAAATTAAGTGAAAATGATGCAATCTGTAGCAAACCTGGACACAAAGGCTTCACTAATAGATGTATACTATTGGGCAATTTATCTACACAGGGCAATAGTTGATTTAGTCAAGGATTACCTCCAGAGAAGTAGGTGTATCTTTCCTAGCCAGGCTTTAGACAAGATTATGATTTACAAATAATATTTGGAAGAAAAGTTAACATTTATGGAAATTAGAATTGCACACTATACATGAAAACCAAAACATTCATAGGACCAGATTCAGACGTCCTACGAGGGCCTATTGTAAAAAGCAGCACATGCGGAGGCACAACTTTTCTAGGACAGATCTAAAAGCTCCAACCACAGCAGCAGTTGAGGCCTGGATCAGGTCTACAAATATTCAATTGTTTTATTGCTGGTTAGTGATTTTATATGCTTGTAGGCTACTCAATAAATACTGAAGGGTTTTCAGATTAAAACCAAAAATAAATATAATAAAATTAATAATGAGATTCCCAACTTTTGAACATTCCAAGATACAGACACAGGACAGTATTCTATATCACCTCCGATATCTTACTGAAGATATAGTTGATTATTTACTATGGCTGTATATTAGACTTTTCTACAATACTCATGGGTTAAATCTCAGGCAGATAATGAACCTGCTCTTTTAGGGTCCATGAACTAGAGCACCCTATTTGTATCCAATCACACTGTGTGCAGGTGTTGGGTCATACTTTTATGTGGTTTAAGCACATATGGTAAGCCAACTTTACATAACTACTTACTGATACTGGGGGTCAACTAATTAAAGTTGAATTCATGCATATGGTAGATGTGTAACCAATCCAAAAAAACTAAACAAAACAAATAGGAGCAAACTGAATACACTCCCTCCCAGTCATTCCCCAACAGGATATGCAGAAATATAAAACAAAAAAACCTTTATTAAATTAATGACATTTAAAAAGCAAACATTAAAAAAGGGGGAAGTGAAGGGATAAGAAAAGTATATTAAAATAAACAAAAAGCTCATGAACACTGCATATATGAATATAATTAGCCTATGACTTGCTGATAACTCAAATGTAAATGATATTAGAGAGTCTATGAATGCCAGAGTTAGTAGAAATAAATCTAAATAAAGTGCACACGTGCATAAATGAAGATTAAAGCTAGCAGACATAACCAAGTGCTTGGGTATAAATGCAGAGCTAGATCAGAGTGGAATTGTATTAGATCTAAAAGAATAAGAATGAGTCAAAAACATATAATAGGTAGAAGCCAAGCGGCAAAGGAACAAACTGACCCTACAATAGACTATCTATATGAGGTGACTACAAGTGCTCTCATATAGGAATTTAAAGCTATCTAACTCAAGTCTGTATCGGGCATAAGGAGCTGCAAAGATGTGTAACCAAAACAGCAACATGGGTATAGTGGTGAATTCAGCATTTCCAATTTCTTTATAAAAGACTTAATGTACTCTGCAAATTATACAGTATAGCTTTCATAATTCACGTCTATCATGACAACTAAAAAAACAGATCATTACACAGAAAGTGATAGCAGATAAGAGCCACATGGCCCATACATACTTCTACTTTTCCCCTCACTTTAGTTTGAGATTTGAGATATCCCTATATTTATAAACAGATCATTACACAGAAAGTGATAGCAGATAAGAGCCACATGGCCCATCCATACTTCTAATTTTACCCTCAATTTAGTTTGAGATTTGAGATATACTTATATTTATCTCAAGCCTGTTTAAACGGTTCTACTGTGTTACCATCAACCATCTCAGTTAGGAGGCTTTTCCACTTATCTATCACCCTTTCAGTGAAGTCATTTTTCCCAGCACATTTCCTCTGAATCTATAACCCTTCAGTTTAAATGCATGACCCCGTGTTCTATTACACCTTTTTCTCAGAAAAATGCCCCCTTCTCTAGCTGGTCACAATCCTAGATATATTTGAAACCTGCTATTATGTCCCCCCTCTCCCTTCTCTGCTCCAAGCTATACATGAGTAGTTCCTCTAGCCTTTCTTGGTATGTTTTGTGACACAGGCCATGGACCATTTTAGTTGCTCTTCTTTGCACAGTCTCTAACATACTTATATCTTTCTGGAGATATACAAACTGATTCAGACTTAAGAAGGTGCTTGAAATTAAGAGGAAAGTTACTCCTGGGCTAAAGCATGTTGATTTCAGGGGGAGTCAAGTTAACTGTATTCTTTGCATGCAAGGATATATCTTTGAATTAGTTATTGCAGACGTACTAACCAGCTGTACGTTTACAATGTTATTTAGACTTAGGCTGGTAAACAGCACTTCTCAACTGTACCAATCATCTATAAAAGGGGCATTACTGCATCTCTCCATATTCTACCAATAAGCAAAGAGATCAGATTTTTTTTTTTTTTTACCATATATGAAGTATTTTAGAATATTAACCTAAACTGCAAAGAATGTAATAGTAACTTATTACAAGTATAAGAGTTTTTACTATAAAGCCCACTTGTTCATTTTCGTTGATGACTGTAGATAATCTGGATTGTAAATAAGCTATTTTAGCTGATGGCACTAATCAGTGCAGGTTTATTAGATTATTAACTTGGTACATAAAGACGGAGTTTCCCAAAACCAACATTTCAATGTGACAATTTTCAATTGCTGTGGTTCAGTCTCAGGATATTCTAGTATCTTTTGTCTATGTAAATTGATATTTAGGTGGGAGAGCCATGGTTTGCCTTCAGAAGCTCTAAACCAAATTTGAGGTTTACACTAGAATGTCGGGTTAAATGACTACATCAGCAAAGTGCTGTCGAATTTAAGTTTTAAAACGTAATTTAAAGTCATAACATTTCTGAGTACAAACATTTTTATAATTCGTTTAGAGCTAAGAACATTACTCAGGTTCTTAAACTTCATTTTATAGTCAAGTGTATGTAATAGTTTAAAGAATGTGATAAGCAACTGGAACTGGAACTAGCTTCTCAATAGCGCAAATGCACAGAAAGCTCATTAGGAGGCTCAGAGATCAGAAAGAATAATTGGAGGATCAGTCACAATACTGTAATCATACCAATCAGTATGCTCTAATTATCCCTGCTAATTTATTAGTTAATAACTCATCTACTCTTGTAATTTAGTCAAACTTGTTGTTTGAATACAATAAAAAAAACAAAACAAAAAAACACAACCCATAGAAAGTTTAATTTGAAAATGCTCAGTTAAGGATATCCATAGTCACAATGTTAGACAGGCAAGAAGACACTTTATTTCATTGGCACAATGTATTTTAGTGAGGAATAACAGACTAAAATTAGTCGGCATTTTAAAGAATTTTCTTTTGTTCATCAGCATTTTTCTCTACTTATCAAATTTTATTCACCTGAATCCATGATATGGGTGATATTCTTTACAGCTCAGTGTTTTGTTTTTTTAAGTCAAAGAATTTGTTTAGCACTGATTAAACATTAGCAACATTAAGAAGGCAGAAAGGATATGATCTAGTTAAGTGCTGGGTGACGTACAGAATGTTTTAAATACAACTTGGTTCCTTCAAGCACAGCAGCAATCATATATCACATCCCTGTTGAGCACACCCTCTTATGACGGCAAGGGGAGACCACACCCCTTGTATGCAAGAGCTTACACTGAAAGACCCCTTTCCTTAAGTCTGGATAGAGCAGGAGGGCACATCCCTCGCACAGTGTAAACGATCACTGCATCCCACCCTAGCACCATAAAGCATTGAAGTCTGCACTAGTCATTCAGCACTCGTCAAATCACAAAATGTACATTATTTTCAATCCTAGTGATTGGAAAATAGGTAGTGCATTCTAATGAACTAAAGTGATATTGCAATGTAGTACTTGAAGAGGAATAGATCATTAATTTGGATAAAGTCTACCAGTGTGTCTGTGTTTGTATCTTTGGGTTAATGAGCTATTTGTAAACTTGCCTATGGATGTAAAGATGTGCCAGTTGTCTAAACCCATTACAAAGAGACGGTTTTGTTGAACTTGCTTTTGACTGTGGCTCTAAAACTAAACTAGGAGCTCTAGGGACTCTTGTTTTAGTAATAACTTGAAGGCATGTGGCGTTGCACATAAAGATTGAATGTTCCCTCTCTGTAAAAACTATTTAAACTGTTCAAGATATTCCACAAAGCTGTTCGGCATCTGAATTGTTAGTTCACTTTGCACGAGTATAAAAACAATAAAGCATAGGCGGAACTACCGGCTGTGCAAGAGGTGCACGGCAACTGGGCCCACAGCAGCCTCCACATCAGTGGTAGTGGGCCCCATTATCTCCATAGGCCCTGGCTCTGTGTGTGCATACAGAGCCGACGCAGTCTACCCCTTATGAAGCCTGGCAGCACCCATCCTGGAGGTTCCTGTATGCACGTGACATGTAGGACGCCGGAGGAGGAGGAAGGATAGAGCAACACAAAAAGGTAAATAAAGAGGGGAGAGGCTGGAAAAACATTATGGGGAAAACTGAGGGGGCTGGAGGCACATAATGGGAGATACTGAGGGGGGCTGAAGGCACATAATGGGAGATACTGAGGGGGGCTGGAGGCACATAATGGGAGATACTGCAGGGAGCTGGGCAAACAGGGAAATGTCCTGCAAGTCATGGTGGGGGCCCAAAGCATACATTTGCACCTGGGCCCATGACTCACTAGTTCCGTCTCTGCAATAAAGGTATGCTACAAGGACTTATGTCTTCTGCAATCAAATTTCCTTAACAGTACTTTTATATCTATCATCTTAAATTTAAAAGAAATTGCTATGTTGTGTTTAACACATGTAGACTTGACTGGTTAAAGATAAACATTTATCAAGCTACTTCCCTCCTATTTATAAAAATGTTAAGCTCATATTGTCTAAGGAAGTTTTATTAAAATCATCAATTAAACAGTCAAGTCTTAAGAACAGATTTGAGAGGCTGAATGGGATAATTATTGACTGGAGCACAAGTGGTATTCATTTTGTGTTAGATCTGAAGCACATGTAGTTTTAACATATTTGTTATCATGCTCAGCTAATATGGTATCCAATAATATAATGGGATAAAATGGAGTACAGACCACATGAATCACCATAGTAACTTTATGGCTTCTTACAGCCATTGCAGACTTTCAATCATATACGTGCCTGATAGCAATTTACCCAATCTTTAGATTATTTTGTATGGTTTAGGAGGTTTCACTAGTATGAAAGCACATAGGTTTGTGGCTGAAGAGGTAGGGCTGTATAGAAGTAATAGCTTCAATCAGAATTTTTTTTTAACATTTTTAGTCTGAACATGACTGCCAACTCTGACAGTAGTGAAGTGTGAGAAATAGGATAGAACTGGGGGAAGAAATAAAAAAAACCAGAATGTATAGTGGAGCACTATAAGAAATAAAGAGGAGTTCATCTTGTTATTAACCATTATATGACCCTTTGGGATGGGGTAAGACGCTGGTATAACCTATGACCTACCTAGCCCAATTGTCCCTCTTTATGACAACCCTAAATTTCCTCCTGGATGCAACCCCGCTGCTTTTGAAGCTTGGGTGGCAAAAGGTATATTATTTAAGTGATCTAGTAACAGACCCTCCAACATGACCCCCTCCATTCAGTACATAATACTCTGCTCCTCCTTCCTAATCTCTGACTGCAGTCACCTGTGTTACACACCTTTCTATTCAAATAACTAGTATAACACAGGTGACTGCAATCAGATTAGGAAGGAAGAGCATGAGCAGAGTATTATGTACCGAATGGAGGAGGTCATGTTGGAGGGTCTGTAGCAACGGGTCCAGTTTTTCCGTCTTTCTCAGATCTTAGGGAGGCTCTCCATATCCCTAATAAATGCTTTTATCAATATTTACAGATAAGACATTTCTATACATCAGTAAAATCTATAATGGGAGGACAAAACCTTACACATTTTGAAAATCTTTTGAAGAGACTTTGGAGACCCTCTGGACCTGCAGGAGGTGAGGGAATCAATAGCATCCACATCTATTTGAAACCATATAAAAGAAAATAGATATGAATTACTATTCCAGTGGCATCTTGTCCCAGCTAGATTAGACAAATTTGCTCCTTCGAATACGGAAATCTTTTGAAGGTGTGGTACGGACAGAGGTACATACATACATACATATTTGGTAGGGGTCCCCTAAAATCAGAGCACTTTGGGTTAAATTAAAAGAATTTATTTCCTCATTGCTTCAAAATAAGCAGCCCTCTCTCTCCGCAATATTGCCTTCTTCCCTGAGTACCCCGGGAGCGACCAAATAGCAAAAAAAAAATTAATCCTCCACATCACTTCTGCAGCCACATGCCTGACTTACGCCAATGCAAAGCAATCTACGGTACCTACATTGCAGACCGTGCTCAACAAGGTATGGTATGTATATAAAATGGAGTTTATGACTTGTTCTGCATGGTAACACAAAATCATTTAGTAGGATATGGGAACCCTGGGCCTCCCACTTCGGAGCCTCTCTTCCCATCTTTTGTAGTCAGACCTGAGAGGCCGTGGTTATTTTTATTTCCATCCATCTCATCTCACCTCAC